>JAGPOY010006373.1:0-10358 GCA_018983105.1 Silene uniflora | reverse complement strand
AGATGTGACAGGTACATTGATAAGGCCCAGGCGGGTTCTGCAGGACCTGACCTGGTGTCCTCAGCCTTTGAGCTGGTATATCGACGACGGTCGATTGTTGTGTCTACCGGGGATCGGTATGGCCGGGCGTAAGGGGATGAGATGTGATGAGATGGTGGTGGTGATGGAGGAGCATGCATATCATACATACTTGTTGCATTGTATTACCCTACTCAACCTCGTGGTTGACCCCGTGTATTCTTGAACACCTGTGATGATCCAAATATTGGTGAGCAGACTTGACAGGTTTATGAGATAGGATGGGAGCTTGACGGGCGTGAGGCATTGGATCAGAAGACTTAGTAGTAGATCATTATTTAGAAGACCTTCACCTTTATTTATGTTGTTCCGCTATTAGTTCTTTGTAATTTGATGTAAAGCAAGTTTGTAATTATTAAGTTAATAATTATATAAAAGGCCTTGGAGTTTGATTTGTTATTCACTATCTCGGGAAACCGAGATGGTAACAGTCCGGTTTATTAGGGAATGCCTTGCTAAAGACTCCTTAATAAATCGGGGTGTTACAGGCTGAACTACTCTATACACAATCCTGACAGTATCTGATGTACACTGACAGTGTCTGCTGTACCCTTATACTCAGCATGATACCCTGCACGTCTGACTCAGCCTTGTAGCCTGCCACCTTGCCTGGGCTGCTACGCTGATTTGCCCTGAACGATACTGCTGGGCTGAATTCTACCCTGACGATAGTGTGAAATTTTAGGCTCAACAGTTGTTAATTCAGTTTTAGATACCCTCCATACTTATTGGTCTTCCATTTCAATCTACCAACAATAGTGATGAGGAGGGTAGAAGGAATTTGCAGGAATTACCTATGGGATGAAACTGCTAATTATTAAAGCGTTCCACTGGTTACTTGGAATAAAATTTGCTGTCCAGAAATTGAAGCAGGTTAGGTGTTAAAAACCTGTCAATTTGAGATCAGACTGTTGTTGCTAAATTGTCTGATTGGATCTATAATCAACCAGAGGGTTTTTATTGTTTTCATGTTCGCAAGTCACAACACACCGGGTTAACGACTTAACAGGTTATCATCCTAATTTAATACGTAGTATTTGATACATAATGATATCACTGAGACCTCCTAAGGCCTCGTTTGGTTGCTTTCTCAATTGATGGAATTTCTAAAATCCCATGAATTGAGTTTTTTGAGTCTTGTTTGGTTACCCAAAAAAATGTGAAATGGGGGAGTCTATAATTCCGAGGGAGTTTTCACCTCCTACATGATGTAGGAGTTTGATTACCCACCCCCACTTAGGTAATTGGAAATTCCTCCATCCATTTCCCTCCAAATTTACCCATCTACCCTTACAAATTAAGTATTGCTAATATTATGGAGGGTATATTTGTATTTATAAATTAAAATTATGTGAAATGGAATAGTGTAACCAAACTATAGGAGTTTAATTCATGAGAAAAAGAAACTCCCGCAAGGCAACCAAACACGTTTTTATCAATTCATGTGAATTGCATGTGGTAGTTGGATTCCAATGAGTTACACATTAACACAGGAATTCAACACCCGCATGAACCAAACGAGGCTTAAGTTATGACAAGTTTCGAAAGAATTTACAATTTGCGGAGATGCCATTTCATTGTCTAATACTCTATAGCCAATCTTCAGAAGAGAAACATAATCCCATAATGGAAAATAGCAAGTTTGACATTACTACATTAGCAAGTACAAATGAGACTGCTCAAAAATGCAATCCACAGTAAAACTGCTCTATTACAATGCGTAGTTTGACATACATGAGCATATGACTACCGACTAGGACTAACCCTGAACGCTGCAAAAATGTCTTCATTCTTCTTCAGTCACCAACAAAGACGGTTGATAGAATCTGTTGATCCAAACGACAAAAAACAAGTTATGACACATGTATGCAATTTTGGTACTTGATCTCGTAATCTGTCTTCGTGGCCTGATCAAATCGTAATCCCAAAATTATATAAGGGCGGATTACATGTATACAATTATGGTACTCCAAATCAAGGCCGTATTTTCTTTAATTCCATGTAGACCCATCTATAACTTTGAATTCGTATTCGGGGGATGTGAATAAGATAAACAAATATTCAGTAACAAGATTGAAAAGTAGTACAAACCTTGGCTGCTATGAAGCATCATTTATGTGGCTTCTTCCACAAAACTCCGAACCTCTTCAAGACATTGCCATTCTTCTTCTTAACAGAATCATCATCATAATCATCTAAGTATGGTGAACCAATCCTCCCACCAACAGGACTATACTTGCCCAATGGCATAGACCCACTTCGCTCCACAAACTTGTCGTTGTTTCCTGGCGAAAGCATAGAAGCAGCGGCCTCCGCCGCCTTCCTCCACTGATCAGACTGCACTTTAAGTCTTCTCAGCTCGGCCTCCATGTCAGCACTTGCTGCCTGAGCCACCTCAAGCTGCTCGGTTACTCTCAATACCTTCCTGTTACTTTTATCCGCCTCTTCCATCATGTACCCTAACTTTGTCATAGCCTCAACCTCAGCAGCACGAGCAGCTTCCACCTCAGCAGCACAGGCAGCCTTCTCGTTGAATACATTCTGTAGTTCTCTCTCCTTATCCATCAAATTCGCCTTCATTACAGCCATGTTTTCCCTTAACTTTGCCAGCTCAGCTTCCATTTCCTGATCTCTATTGCATGATTCAGATTTCTCGAGCTTTGCGTTTAACATGTTATTAGCTTCGGAAACGGCCTGTAATTCAGTTTCTTTGTCCATTAGGCTTGCTTTTAGCTCATCGACTTTTGCATGTGCTTTTTCCAGCTCATTTGCCAGCTCGGTCTGTCGTAGGGAGGACTCGGCTTTGAACATTTCAAATTGCTCAGCAGTGCTTTCAATTTGCTTCTTGCTGTGCGACTGTTCTTCGTTAAATCTTATTTCGGAAGCTTCCAAGGCCGATCTTAGCTCATTGACATCCAAAGTGCCCTGATAATTTGATTCTTCCTCAGATGACTTCTGATTATCTGTGGGGTCAATCAAACTAACTTTCTTAAGATTGCTGACCAAACATTCCAGAAAGCTCACTTGTGCCCTTGACTGTTGTAGTTCAGAAACAACAGAGTTGTAAGCCTCTGTTGAATCCCCTACATTTGATCTAAGAGCATTGATAGTCTCCTTAGCTCCTTCAAGTTGGAGAAGAGTCTGATTGACTACATTTTTCGCTTGAGCTTCAGATTCTTTCGTCTGCTGTAACTCGATTTTCATGCTTTCAAGATTTTTTTTCAAGCTCTGAAGGTCCGCATGTGGATTGTCCAATGAACTCTCAAGTTGTTTAAGCCTTGTAATCTCATCCAAGCCCGAGTTCAAGCTCTGACAGTCATAATTTGTTGTATCACTAGCACTCTGAGAAATCTCTGCTTGATCTACGACACTAGTATTCTTGGAAGATCCAAGTTCAGAAAGTTGTTTCTGAGAATCTTCCAGCTTAAGAGATACATCTACGAACTGCTTTTTGATGTCTTCAGCGTCTGCTTGAGCCTCTTTTTTCAGTGATTCAGAAGCACTCAACTGATCTTTTACACTTTTCAGATCATTCTGGAGTTGGGAAATCTGAGACTCAAATTCAGACAACTTCTTGAGGCGCTTCTGTAAATTGATGCACCAAAAATGTTGAGAAAGAAAACAATAATCTAAATATATGGTTAAGGGTTCAACGCAGGGAATCTTCCCTCTGTAATTAACACAAAAAGCCCCTTTCCTATTCTATGTTGGTGTGAATCTTATGCCTCTCAAACTCTGGAACTCATGTCCACACTTGAGCACTACACTTTAAGCCGAAAGTATCAGGTAGTAAAATAGCCGAGTGCAACAGTTGGACATACGCCTGTTTCAAATATTTCTAACTGGGACTAGACGTGATTGTGACTTGTGAGTAACGTCTAGTCAAGAAACCATTAATAAATCAACTTTGAGTTTTCACTTGTTTTCTCAGTCTTTACATAATACCCGTTTTCACACTCAATACTGGGACATGAAGTGACACTTGGACGCCTCGCTTTGAGCCGACATCGTGACAATTTTCACAAGTACCCCAGTCTCGCACCTAGACACACATATTTCTAATCGAGTATGGACATTTGATGCGTATTGTCATTAAGTCATTTAACAATAAATTTGGAACTACAAATTGAAGGACTAACAATCATTAAGTGAGATTACCTCACAGATTGGGCTTCTTGGTGTTCTACGCTCAGCCACTTTTGGACTCTTATCTCTAGGAGTCCTAGAAGTCGCAATACTTGATGGAGACAAGGTACTATGTTCAACTGGAATAATCTTGAGTTGTCTTGCTGTTCGTGGGGAGACCTTTGTGGGCGACTCCTTAGGGCTTGCCCTGTTTGAAAAATAATTTATAAATTATTTCAAGACGTTATAAGTTCAAAAGGAAGAGTATGCAGTCTGTGTATGTTTAATGTCAATCCCAAGCGTGGTACCTTGCAGAACTTACATTCTACAGAGTATAATCAATAACTTACGACTAGACTAGAAGCTTATCATTAACCAGAACCAAGCAATGGTAGATATGCTTACACCTTTGAGGAATGTGAGCATAACAAGCAAAAGCTAACAATCCAATCGTAAGTAACACAGTAAGAGCATCTTCATAAAAATCTGCCGATTCAATCAGGCAATGCATAAGATTTTTCAGCTTACGGTTGTGCATATTTCACGCAGTTGATTGTAGTTCTAAAAAAAAACGCTAAAGAAACCGCTAGGCGAAGGTACACTAAGCCCCTAGACAAAACCAGAGTTGACTTCTTGGGGCGCTTCTGTAAATTGATGCACCAAAAGCGGCACCAATATGCACTTCCGATATATGTCTTCAAGTTTTTCTATTATGCCACCCCCTTTGCCCCATTACACCTAGCTATTACTTCTTTACAAGTTTCCTCTCATTTAATAATCAAAAAGGCCTTCTCACCTTAAGGCAACAATTGCTTCATGTGCATGAGTCACTTGCATTGCTCCTTGTTGCCATAGGCCTTCTCACCTTAAGGCACCTAAGTCGCACCTTTAAAACTAAATGGTTGAGTACTTGGGTATTTGAAATGGTTAATAAACGCAAATCACGATAAACAAGATCATTGCTCTCGCCACCCTTTGATAGTACACTACCATGATTCAAAACTGATAAAAAAAAAAAGTTAGCATGGGTAAGAGTCGCAACTAACTCAGATTAGTAGTCCAATACTAATTAAAAAAAATCGAGTTCAAGACTATATTATGCGTTAAACTTTGCCAGCAGAATCCACTACATGTTATTCGTTTGACAACCATTTCAATAGCGTCAAGGGGATGACGATAAGTAGTGGTAAGCAAACAGCAGAGCAAAGACGAGCACACAGTTGTAATACTAAACAAAGAATACAACAACAACAACAACAACAACAACAACAACAACAACAACAACAACAACATCAGAGCCGTAATCCCAAAATGATTTGGGGTCGTCTAACATGAATCATCCTTTGGAACCGCCATGGGTGAACGAAAATGATAATATTACCTTCCTTTTGCAAATCAATAGTTGTAATTGAAATTGAAGAGAGCGAATGATATGATAATATTACCTTCCTTTTGCAGTCTGCATAGTGAAGGTTGCTCACACCTCCTTTAAGGTGTAAATTGGGGGGCCCACGAACCTTAGAAAAGAGCAGAAAATGTCAGTAAGAGAATCCAATGTGAAATGGACATTGCACATGACACAATTTAATACGCAATGAGCAACAACAACCACCAATTATTTGAAGCCCATAACAGTCATTCCTTTTACGCAAATTCTTGTTTAAGACCGAGACGGGACAAATAGATACCAAATCCATGACCAAAGTGGCGCCGTTAATTAAGTAATCTTATGACCAACAGAAAACCATTCAACAATAATAACCTCTAAAGTAATCATGTTGACGACATAGATATGATTAGAGACATGAAAGGGAGAATCTAAGTTGACTAAAACAGTAAAAAAATCAAAATTTTGAAAAGTAAAGAAAAAGTAGGAATGAGAAAATGTATATACCTCAAGGAAGGAATCTTTGTAAGAAGCACAATGAGACTGGAAGAGTAGTGAATAGAGTGAGAGTGGTAATACTGTAAGGGAGACTGAATACTGAAGAGAGAGTGGCGTTGGTTATGGTCCTTATGGACTTATGGTAAAACTGACAAAACGTGAGGAGAGTTATTGGGATAAGTCACGGGCAACCAGTTTTAACTTTTTTTTGAACCTACCCCATGTACCCCCTTCTCTCTTCACAAATTCTCATTTTAGATGGGTTAAATATCACCACCTTAATGCCAAATGTGACCATGTGATAAACTTAAAATGGTACTGGTTACATTTAGCGTTAAGGTGGTGACATTTGACCCGTCTTTTTATATCGACGAAAATGGCATGTGAGACGAACTGTTCTTTTTTTCATTTCATTTTTTGCTTCATTCTCTTCCCTAGTTTTAATCTTGTCAAAAAGAATTGCACAAATTTACTATCAAAATTTCAGCATAAGTTTTAATATACATATGGGTCGAAATTGTTGACCAGTGTCAACAAATTTAAAGAAACTATGAGTATATATTAGTAATATTACTACATTTTTATAAAAAGAATTTACCTAAATAGATAAATAGATTTGATGGGACAAGCTCAATTTAAGAACATCCGCAAAGGTGAGGCTCCCCATATTTTCTCTTTGCTTTTCTTATTCGTGCACCTCATTTTTCACTAACTTTTCCATTTACCTTTCCCATTTTATAACTACATTTATGCAATAATGGGGATCCCCAATTCACACACAAAAATTTGGGAAGCTCACCAAAAGTAACACAAATTGGCTTACTTTTTCTTTGGGGACCTTCCCTACAAATAGTGGAGCCCCAAATGTTGGGGAGCTTGTTGCAACAATGAGGAGCCTCATATGAGGAAAGATAGTGTATATGGGGAGCTCCGTTTCCACCTTTGCGGATGCTCTTAGGATCCTCTCTATTTTCTTTCTCTCCATTTCCTCTCACAAACCAATTTTATAAGAGCAAATCCAATGGTAAGCAAAAATCTTCTAGCTTGGCGAATCCACATCATCTCCTAAGCTACAACCCTTATAAACTACTAAACAATTCCAATGGTTTAGCTACATTTATATTAGCTTGATAATATAAATCAAATAATAAAAATAAATCAAAAATTATTGGAGCTAATTTTCTATTGGTTATTTGGTAATTGTGGGCCCATGTAAGCAAATACTTGCAATTTTAAGAAATTGCAAGCTAGTAGCTCAACCATTAGAGTAGTCCAAGTAGATTAGCTTTGCTCAAACAATTTTAAACTAGTATCTCCATGAAGCTACTTGCTTGAATGGACCCTACAAGAAGAACATAACCAATAGAAAAATAGTAGTCTCATTTATGATATTTTAATTTTATATTTAGAAATTAAAAATTGATTAAATAAATAGGAGAGTGTGTTAGGTGGATCACATCAAGCTAGTAGGAAATCGGCTTTCATTTATTTTTACTATAGAATCTCTCTATAAAATTTCATAAATTACCAATGTACGGTTTACTCAGAATAAATTATTTGTGAACAGCTCGCCTGTAAACTGCGATTCTATCTTTTGCTCAAAGATTAGTTCGTAAAACCTATTTTCCTTTTGATACAGTGGCTAATATTTTTATCACAAAAACTTTGTAGTGTCTAGTTATGTTTAGAATTTTACTTTGCCTCAATATGTTTTTTTAAAGTCGTTTTATGAGATTGAACATTTTGAGTATCGTTTTCTGAGAGCTTTTAGAAATGAATTTTTAGACCCCTGATAATTTCGTCTTTTAAAGTTGGTTATAAAATGAAAGTTGTATCTAAGAGCTACTGGAAACTAGGAAAATTGGCGTTGGATCATTTTGATTTTTCTGTATTTAATTATGAATTTTATGGTACTGCTGTCCTGTTTTATAAACTGTTTTAGAACTCCGTCTCATTTAGGCCTAAATAATATATCTTTACTAAAGTAATTTAAGTCATTAAATGGTTTTATGTTTTAAATACAGTGACTTATTTTTGTTTAAAGTTCTTTAATCAATTTTATACTTTTGGAAGTGAAGTTTAAGCTTCTTGTTTTGAAGAAATAAAAGTGTAGTTCACTTACGAACCTTTGAGATAATTCTCTTTGAATAAGATACTATTTTTGGATATTTTTAAGTTTGGAATAATTAAAGTAAGGGCAAAGAATAATGAACTAAGGCATACGAGTTCTTATAAAGCTATATGATTGGGTACCTTGCGGGCGGTACTGATTGTCGTAGAGTCATGTACATGTACTTAGACTGGGACTACGCACTGCGGAGTAAGACGTGTCCTGTTATAGTTTGTTGTCTAGTGAGCGGACTTGGAGTTGGTCACCTTTGCGTGACACTGGGTTTCCGAAACTAGTTTAGATGCTGCGGTATCAAGGAGTATAGCTAAAGTGAAAATCTAGCCTGAACTATATTATTTCCATTCTGTTATTTGAGGAATTTTGCTTTTAAGCATGCAACACGTTTATTTTTAAGCGTGAGTTTGGTAATTTATTTACGTTACATATGTTTTCGTATTTCAATCTATTTTTGATATTATTGTTTCTATAACATTTATATCATGTGATATGGCTGGGAGAACGTCGAGTTACTCCCCACTGATTGTGGCTGTTATGTTTATAACATGACAGGTGTTTGTTTTGGCTTGGGATATCAGTGTGAGCTAGCGAGTAGTTTGAAGATCCTACTTTGTTTTTCTACTTTCTTTTATGGTTTTAGTCTTGAACACTTTTAGAGGTTTTTATTTTCGCCCTTTTTAGAAAAGTTGCATTTGTATTCGACTAACCATTTTGGAATCTTATCTTTGAGAATTTTATACATTCTCAATTTATAACAGTTAGAACTTTAATCTCTGTGTTATTAATCCCAAATCAACAATGATTCCGCCATTGTTTTGCGTTAGATTTTATAGGGGATTACAACGAGCACAAGTATATATAACATTTAAGCATAGACTTGTTACTATCAAAACACAATCATATGGTCCAACAGAAGGTGACCAATTATTAAATCTCAAAATTTTTACTCGATTGAAACACTCAGACCATAAGCGATCTTCCTATATGTGGCAGTAGAGGTACAGGTTAAATGTAAGAATGGAGGGATCATACAAAATTAAAAATTGAACGATTTTTCAGTTTGCACCGTTTTAGTCTGGATTAGAGCCGGGTAGTAGGGCACAATGGCGACATAGCGCTCTCTCGTAAGTTTTAACAGTATAGTAAAATAAATAATAGAAGTTTGTCTTAGGCAGTTTAGTGTTAATAGAATTCACATAACAATGCAATAAACTTGTGATATTAGACTTTCCAAATGATTGCCTCTTATTGTGAGAGGATACTGAAGCAATACCATCGATTGCTAACATCTGAATATTTCAACATTGATCTACAGGTGGAGTGGTTCCTAATCCGAGAGTTTCTGCTATATTTGGACTCTGGCGCAAGCTAAGAGATAGTGTCTTCTATTCTTTTGTCTTTGCAGACACAACAACATGTGCAATGGAGAAGACTTTCACTCTTCTTTCAGGAGGCGTGTTGTTGTTTCTGCAAAAAAATAAGAATCGAATTCAACCTGCCGAATCTCCTTGAATAGATGGTTTCTGTGTTCTCCGCTGTTTTAGGGCGGGCTGAGATGCAAGTTCAAAAGCCACTTACAAATTGTACTGCCACCAGATTCACTGTCATCAATACCAACCTACCGCCAGACGTAAGGTTTATCCGCTTTTAAAAGGTTTCTATTTTATTTTTATTCTAATAAATTGAATGCTTGCTTGGATGATTGCATGTGAGATCATTTAGATAATTTAGGGTTTACTTTTTAGATTTGACCTAATTGATGCACTGATTTGTTGAGTTTTAAAGGTTTAGATAGATTGATTGAATGCAATAAACAGGGCAAGTTGAAATTACTTGAGGGTTTGAGGGTCAGGCTGGAAAGTGGTGAGAAGTGTCCAACATCACTTCAATTGCTTTGTGACCATTTCATTTTCAATTATCTTTGTGATTGAGACATGAAAACATGATTTCCACATTTTCAGTTTTAACATAAGTAGCTAAATTGCGTTTCATTTGGTGGTAGTTTACAATTAGAGGCAGATTCCAAATTCCAATCTAACTATTACGAACTAACCTATGAAAAGTACCTTTTTTTTATGATGTGTATGTTCAGTGCTTATCTTTTTGGAGACTTTTGTTTATTGTATTATAGTACCTGTCAAT
>JAGPOY010006372.1:0-10358 GCA_018983105.1 Silene uniflora | reverse complement strand
CGGTGAATTGTGCGGGCTGTGCGGGCTGGAGGATTTTGGGCCCGATGGTGCGGGCCGGGCCAACCCGCACTTTTGGCCAGCTCTACCCCCAAGTACAACCAAGTCCATGAATTGCAAGCAAGCCTTCACATAAACAACCAAATCCACATTCGAAATAACCCGATATCCAGTTATCCATTTAACCAAAAACCCGACTTGAAACTACCCGACCCAAACCCGATAAGATAACCATTTCTCATCCAATTTTCCGTCAACCTGCATTGCCTTCTTCCCCAAGAATAAGCAGCCTGCAAAACCACCTTACAATCTTACATCCTTCCACAATTAATTTCCCCCAATTTCGTTTCATTTCTCCTAAATCCCTAATCTTACAAACTTCAACAATGTCGCTAGCTAGGGTTTTCGGAAGATCATCCTTATCAGCAATCAAACGGTGCCGCAACCTCATCTCTCCGCCGTCATTTCACCATCAACAACAACAATTCGTTGTCGTTTCGCGCCGTCTTCATTCTCTCTCTAACTTCTCTCGCAAGGTATTTCACACTTCTTCTCTATTAATTCTAATTTCTGCATTTTCTAGGGTTTTAGCATTTTTCAGTACTTCGTTATCGCTCAATATTATCAATTTATTATCAAATTAGTGTTATTAATGTTATCTCGATGATGAATTGATGATTTTGGTATGTCGTAATTGTCGATTGTTTGTTCTCTTCATTTCTAGGGTTTTAGTAGGGTTTTTCAATTTTGCAGCTTTCTTTTGAAGTTTGCTGATAAATTTAATGCAGTTTTAGCTTCAGTTGTTGATTGATAAGTTTCCGAGACCAGTTTATGTTTGTTTTATGGTCGAATTTGCGAGCTTTATGTGGTTATTCTCTCAGTTTGATGTCATTGAGCTATATTTTGCGCTGATACTCACTCCGGTACTTGAATCTCTTCTATTGGAATAGGAGTAACGGTGCTTAGATTTATCATGTATGCAACATTTCCACTTTCACTGGAAAAAAAAGTCGATACTCGTTTGTAATTGATCCTTTGTTGAAACCCGTTACTTCATGGAAAAAAACTCTTTTGAAAATTGACGAAATTAGTAGAGTTTGTACGACTCTTTTGAAAATTGACGAAATTAGCAGCAGCAGGACTATGTCCAAGGTTGTTGTATCCAATAATTTATTGTATTAACTTTCGGCTTCAAGTCATTCTCTATGAAGAATTGATGACAGCTTGATATCTGCCTTGTATCAAGTGCTATTGCTACATGATTAGTTATGTTCTTGTCGCTGAAGCTATTAGGGATTTAGATTGAATTGTTAATTCAGGGGATTTGGTTTTACGATAATACTTCTAATAACATGCTATGCTAAATTTGTCCTGAAAAAGCGTTCTCTAATCCCGCATATGTTTCAATTTTGGTCAGGCGCCTTCGTTTCATAGTAGGTTACAGTGTCATGCTACTTTGTGTCGTTGTGGAATGTCAACATCTGCACCTCATGAGCAAGAGAATGGAACTAAAGGGGATGCTGTGAACCGAGCCGATGAGACTGATTCTTCAGAGGGAACAGGTTCTATTTCAGACTCAGAACCTACATCTCAGTTTGTCAGAACTCAGAAGCCAGAGTCGAAGCACTTAAACAACCTTATTTTTTTCCAGGTTCTGAAGTATCCCTCGATGACCTTTCCAGAGAGGAGCTGGTGAAAGTCCTTCTCGAGAAGAATGAAGTCCTCCAGATGAAGGAAAAAGAGTTTAGTGAATGGAAAGACAAATTTCTCCGTAGTTATGCTGAAATAGAGAACGTCATGGAACGAACACGGCGTGATGCAGAGAATTCAAAGAAGTTTGCTGTGCAGGTTTGTGTCTTCTGATTGTTTTGGACTTTTGCTTCTATGAAGCGCTTTGTATGATAGCTATTTGAAACTTGTGAATCTTGTGCTACAGAGCTTTGCCAAGAATTTACTAGATGTTGCTGACAATCTATCAAGAGCTTCTTCGGTGACCAAAGAAAGTTTCAGCAAACTTGATGTTTCGGGGGATACAGTTGGAGCAGTGCCAGTTTTGAAAACTTTGTGGGAAGGTGTTGAGATGACTGAGAAGCAACTTTCTGAGGTGATCTAATTTTAGTTTGAAAATATTCATTTTGTTTATTATAGTGAATCTTCGATTGGATTTATTTTCACCTTATCCCACCTTTTATGAATGAAGTTTGATGTTTTGAGAACTGAGCCTTTGTGGGCTTTAAGAGTTGCATGTTGGCTATTCAACATTTGACCTCTCTCTTTCAATCTTTCATGAATATCCTTCATGTTAGTTCTGGGTGTGTGGCTGACTTCTTACTCTTTTTCTCCATTTAAGCTTCTCCTGCGGCGTGCTTCTCTTTGTTTGCACATGAGGAAGACAACTGTGTGACCAAATTATTCTTTGCAGAGTTTTGTACAGTTCTTTTTGTATGTACTTGACGTAAAATTGCATTATACCCTCCAGTCCCTCCTGCTGTTTCATTTTGTTTTTCCCCTACTTGAAAATTTTGCCGCACTTTTTGAAAAAAGGGAAAGAACAAAGTGGGGTGGAGGAAGTATAGTTTAGAGGTCTGTTGAAAAAACCTTGCAGAACTAAGAAGCCAGTGATGTTTATGATTTCTTCATGGTGACATTGTTTGTTCCTTCAGGTTTTCAGGAAATCTGGTATTAAAAAAGTTGATCCTACCAATGAGCAATTTGATCCAAACTGCCATAATGCCGTATTTCAAGTACCTGACAGTTCTAAGCCACCGGGTACTGTTGCTGTTGTTCTTAAGGTAATGTTCAGTGTTCCGACCTAGCGACTTCTAAAAATTTGTTTTGTTTCTAAAACTTGTTTTGATCAGCAGTAAAATTAACTGTTTCTGACCTACTGTTAGCTGATGATCCAATGTTATAAAGAGTTGTTCTACAAAAACCTGAATATCAATGACCAATTTATTATATGCTAATGGATCACATGAGTCCAATGTACTACTTATAAAGCGTCAGCTATTGATCTAACTAGTTTTGCTCGGCACCGTTGTAGTATACCTCATTTCAACAAACTTCGGTAAAAAAGAATCAGGTCCTCCACAGTCCACATTTATAGCCATGACTTCTTCTCAATCTACTTCGTGTTATTCTAGTTTTGGCATCTGCATTTATTATACGGAGCAGTAGTTTTCTTGGAAACAGATCAAATAGTTCTATTTGACAATACATAACTAGCATGTATCATCAATGTTGAAATACGGTTTCCTACTGCCATGTGTACGTAGCATCTTGTTCACGATATGCTTTTACTAGAGTGATATATTTTTCTTAATCAAGCGCCATTGTACAAATATGCTCTCCAAGCTGTTTATGCAATTCACAAGGGTTTGTGGAAAACCTGTAACCCAAGTTGAAACCACTTTTGGTTCACCTGGCTATCTGTGGTGTTTATCACTTTATATTGTAACTTTTGGTGCTAGGCAATTGGCAACTACTGCTAATTGTTGTAATTTTTACCGTAGCTGTCAGACGTCTACTATCGATGAACTGCCTGTATGTACAAATGATGTCTGGAGTAGTATGGTTAAAGTAGGAGTTGATTTTCATTACTGTATTGAATTTCCCCTCTCTTTTCCCTAGCTCGAGTCATCTGTCATTTCCAAAGTTTATGTTTCAACATTAACGTCAGTGATTCACTATATTATTTGTTCGGAACATGCTCTATAGTTTGTGTATAAATTTAAGGGTCAATAGCTTGTACTGATGAGAAATTAAATGTTCAAATGAGGGCATGCTAACTTTAAAGTAACATCGTCTTTGGTGTGCATGCAGGCGGGTTACACACTTCACGACAGAATCATCCGACCAGCTGAAGTTGGCGTTACAGTTGCACTGGAAAATGCTTAGGCCAACTCCTGAACCCAATATGAAGAATTTTTCCCTTATTTGTGATTACTCGACATGGCCCCTTGCTCCCATACTAGATACTCCGTACTATATTTTGGGCAGTTATAATCTTGACATATAAATGTGTCTTCCATAGTGTCCAATAATGTCTAGATTTGTTCGTATTGCTTACTAAAAGGCATGTTAGCCTGAAAGATCATGAGCTGGGCCGTTTGCTTTTCATTAAGATACATAAATTTTGTCGAAAACAATGAGCTGATTAGTTCAGATTTTTATGGTATTCAAACTATTACAGAATCATCTCTGAAGCTTGTGATGTCTTATCTTGTAACACGGGACTTTTCTTTACCCATCATCGATGGACTGGATGAAATGTTGCTGTTGTGCATGTGCGCAGTTTTTCCGTGTCTTTTTGGTGAGATGGATAATTTTCGATCATATAGTAATCAGAGCTGTATATCAAGTCATGGGGGTCGATTCTGGGATGGTATTGAGGGGAATTCAGGCAATATTGAGTGAATATCATCCTTGGAGTTTGAGTAAGCTCATCTTTTGATCGGTTGGTGACATGATGTATCGTGCTCAGGTATACAACATTACGTCATTATCGTGGTTTTTTCCAAGTTCGGATGAATAATACCGAGTATCATGAGCAGTATTTTGTTTTCAAGTTCCACTATTCTTAGTGAATGTCAAACTGACCTGTTATTTCACTACGGAATACAAGTCACCTTGCCGTCTTGAGGTTAATACTCAAGCTAGTAAAGATAACTTTGGCTATTTACCCTGCTGCTACTTCGTATATCATACGAGTATTGGATTTCAATAGCCTTTAAATTGGAGTTGCTTTTCCAACTCTAAATCTAAATGATTAACCCGTTAGAACCACGTAGGACCTTCCAAGTTTAAACACCTGAAGCCAATTTCAAAGCCATTAAACTAAACCAGTTAAAACTGACCCGGCTTCGCAACTTTTTATTTCACTCATTCGTGGGTTTCTATTTTTCTAACTTTCTACCGAATGTTATGGTCGTTGCTTCGAAAGTGATTCACGTTTGGACTTTGGCATATGCCCCTCTATAACGGAGATTTTAGAAGATGGTTTTGTACGATAATTTAGTGGACTCGAATAAACCAACCCGCACTCAATTCGTACCTAATAGGAGACTTGAATTTAGCTTAAAAAAAAAAACGAATTGACCCGATCCTAGCCACCAAGAATGACTGTTAATTGTTACATACTGTCATACGGAACTGAATTATCTAAATAACTCAATAACAACACACCCAAAAAAATGAGTCAAGCTCGAAATCCGACTTAAACTAACCCAACACGTATCTAGCCCGGCCGGCTGACCCGATCCGACACCGTTTCATCTCCCTCCCAAAATCCCTAGTGCCACTCCCAGTCTCCCACCATATTTCATTTCCTCGTTCCCTTCTTCCCCAACTTCCAGAAGTCCAGAACCTTCATCCTTCCTCAATCAATTTTCCCCCAATTTCTTCCCCCTAAATCCCTAAATCACAGACAACTCAATCATGTCGCTAGTTAGGGTCTTCGGAAGATCGTCGTTGACGGCGGTTGCACGGTGCCGCAACCTCATCACTCCGCCGCCACTCCACCACCTCAATAACCACCGCCATTTCATCTCGAACTTCTCTCACAAGGTACTTTACTTCATCTCTTTTTTTCCCGATTAATTAACTTATAATTTCCGCATTTTCTAGGGTTTACCATTTCAGTTACTGTTGCTGTATTATCAAATTAACAAGTTCTTAATGTTATGTTGATTCATAACTGTGAATTGTGAATTGAGAATTTATGATTTTTGTATGCCGTTGTTGCGGATTGCTTATTATTCTCATTTTTAGGGTTTAAGTAGGGTTTTACAATTGTCGCGATATTTTCATTCCTATTGCTGGTAAATCAATGCAATTTGAGCTCTATTTTTAAAAAAATTTAGTTTCGGAGACAAATACAAGCAAATTTTAGCTTAATTTGTTGAATTTGTAGTGTGTTTCGCTATTGTTCATCTGTTAATTAGATGCATTTTTGTTTTGCGTTTGTGTTGTTATTGGATTGAGGTAGTTTTCGAAGCATCGAGATTCAGAGTAGGTGTTAAGCTCTGATTGAAATGTAAATTATTGTGTGAGATTATGTATGAGGCTATGAGTGCATGCATTGGAGGTTCTTAATGGTGTATACCGATGTGAATATAAGCTTCATGTATATTGATTTGTGAAAATGTTAGTCTTCAGGCTTTGTTTGGTTGAGGAAACGGTCTTTTAGCGTGCTGTTAATAAGAGTCTTTTTGATGTGTTTTGGTGTAATTTAAGCCAAAAAAACAGCGTTTATTTGGCTCTATCAGAGTACCAGTAATGCGATAGTGTTGTTTAAGACCGTCTTAAGCTTACAATATAGTCATTATAGAACCATATACTCCAATGAGATTTTATAACCGGTAATTGAACGAATCAGCAGCAACATGGCTACGTCATAAGTTAATCCATCCAATGATTTACCGTGCTGTAATATTTCTGGATTTGCTCTATATGAAGAATTAGTAACAGCTGGATATCTGCCATATATCAAGTGCTACTCCTATGTGATCGATATTTACTCTTGTTGCTGTAGCTATTAGAGACTTGGAGTTTATTGTTAAAGCATGGGTTTGGTTAATAAGATAATACGTCTCGATGACATGCTGAAATTGTCCTAAGCGACTCAAGATATGTACACATCCCCTATTCTTAAATACATATGTTATCATTTTTGTACAGGCCTCTTTTTTCCATAGTGGGTTACAGTGGCCTGCTAGTTTCTCTCGTTTTGGAATGTCAACATCTGCACCCCATGAAAACGAGCTGGAAAATAAAGGGGGTGCTGCCAACCAAGCAGATGAGACTGCTTCTGCAGAGTCTTCGGAGGAAACTGCACGAGAAGAAGGTTCTGCTCCAGATTCAGATCCTACATCTCAGTCCAGCAAAAGAAAACGAGGCGCTAAAAGAACTGCATTTTCTGATTCAGATTCTGAAGAAGACCTTGATGACCTGTCTAGAGAGGAGCTTGTGAAGGTTCTGTTCGAGAAGGAAGAACTCCTTCAGAAGAAGGAAAAAGAATTTGGTGAATGGAAAGATAAATTTCTCCGTAGTTATGCTGAAATAGAGAATGTTATGGAACGAACACGGCGTGATGCAGAGAATTCAAAGAAGTTTGCTGTGCAGGTCTGTGTCTTCGGATTGTTTTGGAGTTAGTTCTGTCGAAGTATAGTGCTTTGTATGAAATGTTGTTCCTCATGACAGCTATTTTGAATTTGTTTGCTTCCAAACTGTGTACCTACAGAGCTTTGCCAAGAGTTTACTAGATGTTGCTGACAATCTGTCAAGAGCTTCTTCAGTGACCAAAGAAAGTTTCAGCAAAATTGATGTTTCAGGGGATACAATTGGTGCCGTTCCAGTTCTGAAAACGTTGTTGGAAGGTGTTGAGATGACTGAGAAGCAACTTTCAGAGGTAATTTTAATTTTAGGTCCATATGATTCATTTTTTTCAATTGTTGTGACTGTTCCATTTGATTTTTTCCTCCCTCATTTTTATTATTACCCTTCGACCTTCCTGCAACTTTTGTGAGTTAGGTTAGATGGATTGAGAAGAACCGAACATTTTGTGTCCTTCAAGAGTTTTGAGCAAGCGTTTGAACTTTGAATCATTGACCTCTCTTTTCTATTAATATCTTTCATTTTAGTACCAATTGCTTCAGGACGACCATTTTACTCTTTTTCTCCATTTTAGTCTTCCCGTGGTGCGTACTGGTTTTGTGTTTGCACATGAATAAGAAAGGTGGCGGTGTTGCCAGTGTATGTGAAATTGCAATTTATAGGTCTGATAAAAAGTTGCATGACTTATGCTACTGATATGTGATTTCTTTATAACGATATTTCTTCTTTCAGGTATTCAGGAAATCTGGTATTGAAAAAATTGATCCCACCGGCGAAAAATTTGATCCAAACCTGCATAATGCCGTATTTCAAGTACCTGACAGTTCTAAGCCTCCGGGTACTGTTGCTGTTGTTCTTAAGGTAATGTTCATTGTCCTGACCTAGTGACATCTGAAACTTGTTACTATCAGCTATCACTGGTGTCAGCCTACCGTTGACTGATCCCTCTATGTTATGGTTGATTTGGTTCAACAAAAACCTGCAGCATTAACGAGCACCAACTTGTATGCCATTAGATAGATCTCACTGTATAATGATCAATAATAGCATATCAGGTTCTAACCTAAGTTTTCAGTTAACTTCAGCATCAGTTGTAGTTTACTAAACCTCCATTCAACAAATTTCAGTTGAAAATTATAAGAACTGGTACTCGGCATCCACATTGTAGCATCATTGTAGTCTTGACATCTGCTTTTATTATAATCACATTTTACTTTAGAAACGTATCAAAATATTTCGTAAGAGAGAAAAATGGTACAATTTGGCATTTCCAGACAGACATGAATAGCTTGTCTCTTCATTTTCATGCTCAAATTAGGGCCTGTTAACATTATGATAACATCTTTGTATTTGGTGTACTTGCAGCCGGGTTACATGCTTCACGACAGAATCATCCGACCAGCTGAAGTTGGTGTTACTGTTGCATTGGAAGATAAGGAGGCTGACTCCTGAAGCCAAGATGGAGAATTTCGCAAGAGCGGATTCGACAGGTGATCTCAATTCGAATATGACCCCCTAATCTTTGTGATTACTCAATATGGTCCCTTTTTCCATACTAGCTAGATTCTAGCTTTGGACGGTTTTAGTCTTGGACATATTAGATGTGTTTCGTTTTTATAAAATTGAGTGTCGAATAATGTCTAGAGTCTAGACTTGTTTTTATCGCTTACTATGATGTTGCATGTTTCCTGAACGACCATCAGCTGGGCAGATTGCTTTAGCACTAATATACACAAATTTTGTTGGAAAACAAATGAGCTGATGATGAGTCGAGATTTGGATGTTGGTTACGGTGTTCAAGCTGTTGGTGAATTACGTTTGAAACCTGTGATCACTTTATTTATTTTGTATCCTGTATTGCTCTCAATACTACACCTTTTTACTACACCTTTTTTTACCCATTAACAATAGAGTGGTCGAGTAACCGTTAATTAACATCTTCGTTCAATGGAATTTACCCTTGACAACCTAACAGGAACGCAAAATGATGTAATAAATAAGAATATGAGATTAAGCCGCAATTTCTCCATAAACTACTAGGCATGCAGTAAGTAATCCCTTCAGCGTACGAGTTGTGTGCCAGGCTCAAAGCAGCACAAGATGAAGTAAAGCCAACGACTTAAGCAGTAATGTACTGTATATATGTCAAATAATAATTCTTGCAACAAATGTTGATAATACTGGTGGTGATTCATTTAAATAGTTGTTGATGTCCAAAATTTTGGTTTTGAGTATTTGAGAATGTCAGTAATTTTGCTCAAATCGAAAATTGGCAACTAATAATAAAGACAATTGTAAGATATTGTAATGAACTAATTATTATTATTGATGAATTAGTTAGACGAGCACTACTTGTCTACAATATGAGATGAAAGCACAAAAGCATAAAGCATTAGGGAAAAAAAGGTTAAAAAAAATTGTGCTAGATGGCATGTGGGTGATATTTGACTTGTCTTAAGGTTAAGACGAATACTACCGGCTTAAACAAGACTAGCTGATGATATAATAATATTTAGTATACCCGCTTCCGCACAACAATTATGGAGTATTATAGTGTTGTTCAAGCAAGTTAGATCACTGGACGACTCTAAAGAGTAGTCTATTGCAACGTTTTTCCCACAAAAGTTCAATTTGATTTCCAGGATGAAGCTCCCTTCTCTTAATAAAACCTTTGTACCAACCACGCGTAATTGCATAACAACGAGGTAGCGGGAAATACTTGACCGTTACCACCCTCTTCTTGCTGGTGTTACAGTCCAGCATATTAATCCGGCGACCCCGACTCTTTTCGATATCAGACAGACTCAGGCTGTTTAGAAGGTGAAGTATGGGATCCTTCAATAATTCCACCGGAATTAGAAGGCGGGAGCATTGCGCGTCGCAATCACTACGTGTTAGTGTCTTTGTGAGTGAGAAAGGCGCATTCATCGTAATGGGTGTTGATGGAACTGGTAGCTTGAAGAATTCTAGGTTTTCAAGAAACAATTTTAAGATGATAAACTACAATACATCCCTCGGTCAAGTATTTATAGATAGTAAAAGATTACATGTATTTTTAGTCCTAAATCCTAATCATAATATGGTACAAAATCCCTTGTATATTTCTAACTTTTACCCAAAAAGGGATTTTTGTATTTATTTGGGAGAAGGAAACATTAAATCAACCCAAAATTCGACAATTTAGCAGATCAATTAGGGAAATTAAGTTAATACGGAGTAAGACGGTAAGAAAAAACTCTATGATACTG
>JAGPOY010006370.1:0-10361 GCA_018983105.1 Silene uniflora | reverse complement strand
ATTAACTCGATGGTTTGGGAATCGTCCTATAGGTGTGACCTAAAGGGATCGACTGACCACCACCGTCAAACGACAGTAATGTCAAACTCTAGTTAGCCAATCATTACCGATTAATGTTTGTCAGTCGACTTATATAATTGAATCATCCTTTGCGTATTTCTTATTTTGAGTTTTAATATAATTATGTGATTACACAATAATTATGTGATCGCACTATTGTTGAGGACACATACTCCAACAGTATTTGCAAATGAGTAACTAGAAGATGTAAATATTGTCTATGTTGTTTCCTCCGTATGCTTGCCATGTTTTAACTTGTTCTATTAGTCGAGAGACAAGGGACTTGAGAGGGACATTCACATGCGTTAGTAGAATGGATTAAATCGAGAGATCAATGGACCGTTCTATGATTGATGATACTAATGTCGAGAGGCATGTGTCATTGACCTAAGCAATTAACAATACTATATCTCATGTTGTCTCACGCAATTACATCTTTTACATATTGAACCGAAATTCCTAGATGCTTTCTTTTATTGTCATTTCTATATACTTGCACTTAAATCAACTCAACTCGATAAACCTACCAAGATAAAATTCGTTTCATAACAACTTGTTTTAGCAAACCACCGAGCACTTTGTGGATTCGACCCCTACATACTACATTCATTTGTTGTACCGTTAGGGTATTTTTGTATAGGTGTGCGATAGCCTATCAGATACCATGGACATTAACTCGAGCAATTAAGCAAAAACTCCTGAAAAGTCACGGTCCCGATCGGGACCATGTGATCCCGATCGGGACAACCCTGTTCTAGCTCCATTTCGCGTTTCCTTGGTTGTTTACGTTACTCCCTTTGTTCCTATATAAAGGGAGTTGATCCGTGGCATTTGTACACATTCTTACACACCTTTTTAATACAATTCTCTCATGTAATTCTCTCTTAGTTTAGCATTAGTTTAGTTTAGTTTAGTTTATCATTTACATTATAAACATTTCCTTTATCAATTCCAATTTACATTCAAGTTATTTATATCCAAGTATTCATTCTTCATTTCCATTCTCCATTTCCATTTGTCAAGATAAGTTTATTATGTTTATGTCTATTATTTCATTTGTTTACATTTCATTTTATTCCATTATGCTAGAGTAGATTACTAGTCTAGGGACTAGGGGAAACATGTAATAAAATTATTTACATAATGAGTAATTAGTAGATGTAAACATTGTTCATGTTGTTTCCTTCACATATTTGCTATGTTTAATATTAATCTTGTTTAAAGGCCTTAAACATTGGTTAAGTGGGTTAACTCGTTCCATTAGTCGAGAGACGGGGGACTTGAGAAGGACATTCGCATGTGTAGGTAGAGTGAACTAATCATATCGAGAGATCCATTAGACCATTCTATGGTAGATGATGCTAATGTTGTGAGGCGGGTGTCATTGGCCTAAACAATTGAATAATATTATATCATCTCATATTTATCTCATGCATTTACATCTTTAAATGTTGAACCGAAATTCCTAGATGCCTTTTATTATTATTGCTTTCATTTATTTGCACTACCAATCCAACCAACTCAATCGATAAACCGACCGAGATAGAATTCACCCCATAACAACTTGTTTAGTGAACACCGAGCTCTCTGTAGATTCGACCCCTACATACTACGTTAATTTGTTGTACTCTAGGTTATTTTTGAATAGGTGTGCGATAGTCTATCAATAACCAAACGACCTTCTAATCTATTTGTAATGCAGTTTTACGCAAGTCTTATGTGATTGATACCCGTCCATTTCCCAAAGAGATTATGATTCACAAAAAAGTACTCCCTTCGTCTAGGTCATTTGTTTACCCTTTCATATCCTTCATAGTTGTGCGAAAACAAATAATCGGGACAAAGGAAATTGTTATCAAAGTGATTTATTTTACAATATACTTGTATAAGACGACTTTAAACAAATATATGTGATCTCAATTATTTGTGCAATTTCGAATTCAAATTATCACTACTATTGTATTGTTCGTTCACAAACGTTGTAGCAACTAGCAAGGTTGGTTCATTCACTTCATTGATTGACAGATTGAGCAAAGGTTCTAACTTCTAACCGTACATTGAGCCAGTTAAGTTTTGTATGGGTCGACTCGGGAAATTAGTTTGGGCCGGCTCGCAAATATCTGAAAGTTTTGGCTAGCTAGCAAACTTCTCAAAGTTTGGCCCATTTATTAGTACAACGAGATCAACACTTTTTCTCCAATTAAGATGTTAAGACCTCGAAACTTCGACCACTAACATATTTAATTAAAATGCTTAATTTGAAAGATAAAATTAATATATTTAAATTAGTTTTGAAAAAAAAGATATATAAATGAACAATAACACATTGAAAGTGTTGTTTCGAAAACCGCCTAATAATGAACAGGTAGAATCATCAAGATTAGAGTTTACCGTATTAATCCATCTCAATTAAACGTAGTTGTCAATATATTAGGTTAGTCATCATCCGATTATCTAGCGATTCGTTAATTTGTGTCGCAACTTAATACAGAGTAACAAATTTATACAAGGCCTAAATTTGGCTAAAATAGTACTCCATACTCCGTTATAGAAAACACAAATTCTCATTTCTTACGAACACTTTTTTGTCACAAGCTGCAAATGAAGAGTACGTGGGAGAGCAATTACAAGAGTTCACGAGCTTATAACTGTCACAAGCGAGACCTTCTGATAGAATTAAAATATAACGCCATACATTTTAAGAGTAGTCTTAATTAACCCTTTGTAAAAACTGACCATTTACAATTGTCAGTTGTCACTAGGTACAACTGTTACATGTCTTTTTTTACATTCAGAAGTCTACAAATTTGACTTTCACTCAACTGAACTGTAGCTTCTTGCCTTGTTCTATTTCAGGCCTACCTTAAATTTGACTTTTTACTGCAGTACAAAATAGTCACATTATTATAACACTAAACTCTCAGCTTTTTTTTTTACCAAAACTACAAAATCACCAAAAATGAAAAAGCAATAAATTAGATAAATAAATAAATAAAGCAAAGTTCATAAATGATGAGATTGTAACGGGTGACCTTCCCACTTTACTGCACTAGGCTGGGGCCATATATCCCTCCAAAATCAAGCCTATATACCTTAATCTCTCTATTATTATTCAATCCCATATTTTCCACCGTCCGATCTTTCCTAAAATTGACGTTAAACTAACTTCATTTAAAATTTTAAACTTAGTTCCATGATCATATCATAATAAAGCATAGTTTTCAGTTTCAGGCGGTTATATCCGTTATAAACTTAAAACGATTCAAATAATGGATACCACAAAAACTAAAATGTTTGGAGACTATCTAACATAAATACGGAGTATTATCCAATCTGTATAAATGAGGTATTCTGTATAATTTAACCCGTTACAATGGATATGTAGACTGAACTGAATATAAAGTCATCATATTTCCTTACTTTTTTTAAGGCAGATATATCCGCTATGAACTTAAAACGGTTCAAATAAGTAGACAAAACGAATGCAGAATGTTTAGAGACTAACAAAAACTTTGTCCAATTTATCTAAACGAGGTACAATCTGACCTGTTAAAATGAAAATATTGATCAATTGAATATAAAGTCATGAGATTTTTTTTTTTTTTTAAGACAGATTTATTAGTGCCGAACTTAAAATGGTTCACGTAATAAAACGGTTTAAGTATAATCTGACTCGTTAAGACGGATTTATATATACCGTGTTAAGAAAGACCGACTGAATAAAAAGTCATGAGATAAGCCTTGTTATAAATACACACACTTCACATTCCTCAGTTCATAAGTGCGTCACTTCTATAAACTCCACAGAACATCTTTCTTTCTTTCTCTCTCTCTCTCTGTTTTTTTATGTCAATTGTTTACAGTTTGTAACGTGTAAACGAAGTTTGGCATATAATCCAACAATTATTCCATCATAAAATTAAACTAACATACAAATTACAAACATCATTTTTAATTTCAATGGGGAAAAACAACAAAGAAAAGACCAAAGTCGAAGCTGTTCTTAACTTACTCCAAAAACAATCTCCTCTTTCTCTCAAACAAGTAATTATCTATATTTATTCCGTTTCGACATACAATTTGCGAGTACCATTGAGACACCGCCCCCTAACCGTTTATTTTTGTAACAGGAGAAATTTTGTAACACAGCTTGTGTTGAGAGGTTTTTGAAGGTAAAAGGTGAAAATGTGAAGAAAGCTGCTAAACAGTTGAGAGCTTCTCTTACGTGGCGCGACACCATTGGCATTGGTAATTAATTTAATTTAATTAATTAAACCTGTCTATTTTCTTCCCATTTCTCAAATTTCCGTTTCTATAAATATTGATGTTTTTGATTAAAAATGCAGAGAATTTAATAGCAGATGAGTTTTCTGGAGAGTTGGCAGAAGGTCTAGCTTATGTAGCTGGTCACGATGAGGAATCACGCCCCGTTTTGGTAATATTTTATCGAATGACATTTACTTCACAATCTAAAATCTCGTCTTTAAATTATTTTGCTTGCTTTAGTTCATCGTATTTGAATTTAAAGAATAGTAATTTTGTCATGTTGATAATATTTTATCGAATGACTTTTACTTCACAATCTAAAAGTTCGCGACTAAATTTTTAGAATAATAATTTTGTCATAATTGGTTATGTTTTATGGGATGACATTTACTTTATTTTGCTTTAGTTCATTATATTGTTTTTGAATTTAAAGAATAGTAATTTTACGGTATTGGTAATATTTTATCGAATGACATTTACTTGACAATTTATCGTAAATTCTTTTGATTTAGTTCAATTTATATTTGAATTTAAAGAATATACTTTTGTTGACTTTAATGAAAAAGACCAGTTTTTGTAAGAGAATAAAATGTGAAGACTTAGTTGTTTGGTGTTTTGTAGGTTTTCAGAATAAAGCAAGACTATCAGAAGTTTCATTCACAGAAACTGTAAGCACAGTCACCTTCATTACTCCCTTTTTTATATGAATTCAAACATCCAATAATTATCATGCAAGTCCGTTTTAACATGTGAGACGGTTCCTTCATATATATACTTGTACGGAGGGCCTACGGAGTAGTATATAAAAGCGCTCATTTAGTACTTGTAGTAATACGTTATTGTTTAATGATTTAATCGTCCCATATTATAAGTTTATAACGGTCTTGTTCCGTAATTTTGCTAAATAATATAATTAACCCATTTATAACTAAAATATTTTTTGTATATTTTTTAATTTGCAGATTTACTCGTTTGATGGTATTTACACTAGAAGTGGCCGTACAAACTATGTCAAGATATGTTGACCAATTTGTCATACTATTTGATGCAAGTAAGTTTACCATTTTACCCTGCTTTACACATTTTCCCGCCTAGATTAAAATTTGAAAACAAAGGGTAGTTTAGTCATTTACTATTCCATGGATTCCTCTCATAAAAAGGCTGAATCTGGATTATAAGGCTTAATGCACCTTTTTATAATTCTCCAACTTTAATTACCAATGCTTGTGGAACTATGGAATGTGATCTCATGTAAGATCGTAAAACAGAGTCTTTTGATAAGTTATGGCGTACTTTTTAACGTTTGCAAGTCATGACTTAGGCAGTTGTAACCCGTTATACGTATAAAGCAGCTTAAACAGGTGCTTTTGATAGCTACTTTAAAACGTCTACGTGTCATATTTTAGGCAGTTGTAACCCGTTATAAATAAAACAATTTAAATGAACTCTTTTGATATAGCTACTTTTTAACATGTACCCATGATTTAGGCAATTAAATCCCGTATTATACAAGCATTTATATTAGCAATTAAAACCCGTATTGTATAAGTGTCAAACCGCTTAAACGGATTCTTTTGAGCTACTTTTTAATGTTTACGTCACTACATGTCATGATTTAGGCAGTTGAAACCCGTTTTAATAAGTAAAAAACACACTTTAACTTTAGTTAAGTAAACTCACTTTTGTTTTTGTATACTTCTAGATAGATAATGCAACAAATTTATAACTTTTTGCATGATATTATTTTGATTTAATCTTTTTAAGAGCACGCCTAAATAAAAACTTGAGACACATTATTAATTCCACTGATTTTATTCTATAATGTATGTCCAAAAACACTGTTTTTTGTCTCTCAGAAACTTCACTTTTTGTCTTCTCACATGGACAAAAAAGTAAGGCTTTGGTGTGTCGGAAGACCCAGCAATTTGTTTGTTGGGTGAATAATAATTTTTTGATTTATGATGATTTTTCCATTGATTACCCTTCAATTGTCACTATCACACTCATCCCAATAGCAATAGTAAGTTGAGTTCCCAAGGGTAAATGTGGAATGTCATGGAGATTTGTACAAACTATACTAAGATTAGTCAATTTTACTCGGGCTTTATCATGGGTGTTTCTCGTTTTGGGTTTGGAAAAGGAATGACATACTCTACTTTCCTTAAAATTAAAAAGAAGAGTAAGTATTGTAAGATCGTTTCATATGAAAATGCATGTAGAAATAAGATTTACAATCAAATTGTGTAAATTCTCGTTGCGATATCTTGGCCCTTACAGTGTACGGAGTAGTAATTTTGTATGATGACATTCAAAACTCGTAAATTATATATAGTAATGCATGTTCCTATATCACCAATCTATGATAGGGAAGATGACATGTGAATTACTCCATAATACTCGGAATATGTGCAATTGCGACATTGTCCCATAACTCTTTGTTTTAGTTCCTATTATGGTTTAGATATGAAGTCGTGCATGTAAGGCTATTAGTTGACGATGCTTATTCGGTCATTGAATTAATAATATGTGTAAATTATCAGGTTTTTTCAGATCAGCTTCAAGTTTTATGAACGTGTTACTCCCAACACTTAAGATTGTGGCCGAGCATTATCCTTGTCGTCTTCACAAAGCATTTGTCATCGACCCTCCTTCCCTCTTTAACTATCTTTGGAAGGTACCTATCATTTTACCTTCTTCTATGATGTATTTCTTATTCATTCTAAACTTATCGCTATTCGATGCAATTCTCAACACATTTTCATTCCGCTACTAACATATTTTTGAATTAACATGAAATTCATGAGTACCATATACCTAATTATGTCTAGAAACGTTCTACTAGACTACTAGTCCCATATATTAGTTGTAAAGTTCCTAAGGTTGTTGAAGAAATTCAAAATTAAGATAATTACATGTTTACTTTATAAAACAAAAAGGAGAGGATAAGGGTAGAAGGTGAAATCCAATCCAATGATGATATAAAGGCTTTTCTAGTAGTTCACATGTAGAATGTGAATAGTAAGGAAGGAGGGAAACTAAATTTGAAACTGTAAGACTTTTGATACTGAATCATGGTCCAATCATAGCCGTTTAAAAGGTCATCATTTAACTTCCTTTGGTGATGATGATTGTAGGATCACAATTCAGGCTAGCTTTTAGGTAAAAGAGTTACTACTAGTCAAGATCACAACATTCTGAGACGGTCCCTTTTTAATTTGACGGTTTTACAATATTAGACAGTTTTATGTACAAAATAATCGTTTTATAGTGTGAAATCGTCCTACACGACATTCTGAGACGTGTCCTTTATAAGACGGTTTTACAACATTAGACAGTTTAAGATACAAAATAAGCGTCTTGTAGTGTATGTAAAATTGCCTTGCACAACATTCTAAGGCGATCCATTTGTAATAAGATGGTTTTAGATACAAAATAACCGATTTATAGTGTAAACCTTCTCACTCAATGAGACCTTTTGTAATAAGACGTTTTTTCTAATACAAAATGTCCGTTTTATGGCGTGAAACCGTCTCACCCAATGTGAAGATTTGTTAGGTTAGGTAAGTTAACTTAGGTTAATTCTTGTTTATTCTTACCATGTTCACTCTGTTCAATGTTCCTACCTCAATTATCCTACTCTGTTTTTGGGTTAATGAGTCAATGTTTTTGCATGTCATGTAACTTTTGCATTGTTTGTTGTAACCAACCCTTCTTGAATCTTACCCCACATTTCCATGTGATGAGCATATGACTTGTTATTTTGTAAGTTGAAAGTATATGTGAATAGTAAAATTCCACTATATTAGTAACAAATTATCACTTTTAATAGGGCCCTTAATCTGTATGACTCTTGTTTTTAAATATTTTTCAAACTCTAGATGTCAATTTGTCCACTCATTATCATTGTTAATTTGTCATGCTTGCTTGTCAGCTTTGTTTAACTTCACCTTCCGATTTTTAAATTCTGTACGGGTTTTCTGTGAGCGTTATTATAATCAGATGTAAAAAATCAACTAAATCGTATAAGATCAAGCTAAAAATACTTGTCAATTTATTTAGTATCACTCCTTTTCTTCTCGAGTCAATGTATAAGTATCGTAAAACACGATCTTACATTAGAATATGTAAATTTTATACGGAGTAATATTTTAATTCTTTTTTGAAATACAATGACAAATCGGACAAGTTTTTCGGTTAATCTTCCTTAACATGCTTCTATTGGATCCACCATTGGTTCATGAATGTGGTAGTATTAAGTCTCGATAATATTATCACGTGTTGACACCGTCTCATTTTCTTTTGTTGTTTTTGACAGGGTGTACGTCCATTTATAGAACTATCAAGCGTAACAACAATAGTCTCCTCATCAGACTACCAAGAATCAGTAACATTAGACTACAACGACTTCTCAATGTATCCTCGAGCCGCCTCGCTCCGGTTCGACCCAACCTCAATCCCGGTCCAAGCCCAACACAAAATCGGCCCATCAGCATCATCCCGGTTCACCTTCACAGTGGCCCACCACTTTGACTCTCTCAAACCATGGTACCTCTCCCTAGGTGGACATGACACGTCATCCTCCAAAGTTGGCCCCACTATATCCACATCCACGTCATCATCCATCCTGGGACCCTCGGCAAGATCGTTCTCCTTCGCTTCGCCACGTGGCAATTTCGTCAACGGTGGAGATAAGCTCTTAAGAAAGAACTTCATTCCTTCAACTCCTTTACCTCAGAAATCACACAATGCTGATGCTCAAGCTGCGAAACTCCCTAGCACGCCTACCGCGTCGGCTTTTTCATTTAGTCGACGCGATAGGTCGTCTTTGGGTGGACGAGAGGAGAAGGTTCGAGAAGGTTTTGTTAATTATTTTAAGTTTTATAGAAGGGCGTATGATGAGATGATATACCGGTCCAAAATGAAGCCTCCACTTGGCGGGTTAATCTCTATTGTTGGTTCAAGTCAATTTCATCGTCGTCGACATGTGTCGGTTTCTCAACGGTTCTGATGTGGCAGTTTTCGGAGATTAGTACATAGAGGAAGGGAAAAAAAAAGAGTATATTTGGGTTAATTTTGTTATCAACAAAGTCTGATTATCGTCATTATATATTGTTATGTCAAGTAACAAGTAACAACAATCGACATTTTATAAATGTTTAATGATGTTTTTTGTTTAATCCGATTTATGAATTACTGAATTAAGGCTTATACTTCTATATTTTCATCGTTTTTGAGGATCAATTATCGATATGAGACCGTTGTATGATGTATTGTCGAGAATGTCGACACATTTCTTGTTTTGTACTTCGCTTTTAAGATTAATTGATATGCGGCCGTTGTATGTTATATGTTTCTAATGATGGAGGCTTACAATCGACACATTTCTTTGTTTTGTACCTCGATTTTAGGATTAATTGATATGAGGGCGTTGTATGTTATATGTGTCTAATGTAGGCATACAATCAGCACAGTTCTTGTTTTGTACCTCATTTTAAGGACCGGTCGATATGAGCTCATTGTATGTCATATGTGTCGTCTAATGTAAGCATATATAATTGGCACGTAGATTTCTCGTATTCCGATATATTTAGGACAGTTTGCAAATAGCGATGGAAAGCAATCAGAATAAACACAACAATATTCGGGACGTTTAATAGCGAAGTAGTTTTTGTTAGGATTATAATATGTGCTTCATGAATTTTCTCAAACAATCACAAATTATTTTGTGGGATCGTTGTAGGTATATATACCAACTCTGTAATAGTCGGACTTGATAATATCCAAACTAACAAAGTTATAGAATAATGTTGATTTCTAGTGTAAGACGATCCTTTTATGTCTCACGCTATCAGATCGTGAGTGTTAGACGTTTCTATACAATAATATTGCTCAACGAATATATCGAATTATCGGTGCATGCAAAGCAACAGTCTTACGAGACAAATAATGCCGTTAATATCACAACGAATGCCTTATTTTATTTAGTTTGAACATGATCTAGCTAGCTTTAAATTATTCTTAATTTGAAACCCAAG
>JAGPOY010006369.1:0-10362 GCA_018983105.1 Silene uniflora | reverse complement strand
AATGATTGGGACGGACAGATTATTAAATTACATCAATCAATTGCACATCATTCATCCATGCAATTGGAGTACCCCTATGAGTCCAATCCACAAACCCAATTCTATTTCTCAAAGTAAACAAATGATTGGGACGAACGGAGTCGTAAAATGCATTAATCAATTACGAAATTCAACTTCTCCATTAATTCATCCTCATGAAAATACAATTAACTATGATTCAAACCAAATTTATCTAAGATTACAGTGAAAATAAACACAAAACATGATTAACCCACAATTAACTTTGATCAAAGCAACCCAACAAACATAAACAATTGAATAACAATGATAAAATTCGAAATTCTAATGAACACACATGAAATCAGACATAGAAGAAAAGAGGGAAAAAATTGAACCTTTGGATAAAAAAATGATGCTGTGGCAGATAGTGAGGTCACTGAGATGTGAACCTGAGATTAGGGTTCTTGAAATGGGGTATTTAAGGGCAGTTTCATGTTGAAAAATCCCCCAATCTCTCATGATTCATGTGATCAGAACGGATTTCATCCCCAATTTGAACAATTGAAATTGTGGAAATAAATATGTTCCAGAGTGGGCGGTAACGCCAATTTGATCACAAATTCTCATTTACAACCGGTGTACAGTTCTACGGAGTAACTCACAATGGAACGGTAAAGTCACTTAAATGAACATATTCGGAGCTCGGGCATAATTTTATCCCGTATTTTAATTTCTCGATAGGATTTGGGGTAACCGTGAAATTTGAATTGAGTGAGAAAAGGGTTCATTGTGATTTTTCACCTCGTTTTTCCGATGACTTTTTTAGTGTCTTTACACCGTCTGTTTTCCGAAACCTATTTTATTGATCGATCTATTGTTATTGATCGTGATTGAGGATGATTATTTTATTTAGTATATTTAATATTTTCATAATAGCGTAGATTGTGCTTGTTTTAATTAATAAGTCGACGAGGGAACCCGACACCAGGTTAACCACCTGCACCACCCTTCTTGAAGGCATAACCCCAAACATTTTAGTATTTTAGTATTTTACCCCTAAGATTGCTCTTGGTGATACTTGAACCTGAGACCCTTCAGAATTCGGCCCAAATTTTAACCATTAAATTCCACCTTTACGGACACTTAAAATTGTGAAATTCTTCCTCACTAACTTAGTGAAATATCGTCTCTCAAAGTGATACTGTCAATTATTTTTAATAACTGCACAATTTGTAGTTGATTTTTTTAGAAACATATAATCCCATCTCATTCCATATATGTGTACCCAGTATTATTTCCTTCCTTTTTTATTTGATTTTAAGCCTTTTTAGTACTACTAATTGGGGTTAAAGTTTAAGGGTTAAATCCACTCAATTTAGATAGGATTTGAAAAGGTAAATGGGTTAAATTAATTTCAACGTTTGGTTGAGTTATTTTGGAATAAAGATAGATAGATATCCAATGGAGTATAACTGTATAAGTTTATAACTTACTCCAACACCATAGAATCGCATACACACGGCTCCTCGGAGGTTTCAAACTTCATTCGTTTACTCGGTAATAATCTTAAAATCAACCAAACAACTATAGGAATATATGATACTCTAAGTTTGTACCTTTATCACACTCCATTTCATTCCGTTCCAACCTTTTGAACTAGGCAACCCCTAATATTTTTTTTCCAATAAATTCAACTATAGATGATAAAAATGTTACTCCCTCTTATTCTAACTGGCCCAATTTTCATTTTCGTCTATTCACAATAATGTCTCATTGTCCGTTTTTTGGTAATGTTTTTCCTTATGAAATGATTATACTACCTTGCTACTTTTCCCTTATTAGTTACTAGATTTCATACCCGTGCGTTGCACGGGTTATATGTGGTAATGTTTTGTCGCGTTTTTCCGATAACTTTTTTTAGGTGTCTTTACACGTTTGTTTTTTAAACCTATTATTATGGATCGTAATTCAGGGTTATTTCATTTGGTATATATATTTTCATAATAAGCGTAGATTGTATTAATTTTTATTAATAAGTCATTATTTTATATTATATGTGGTCATTTTATTGGCTGAGGAAAAAAAATGTATTGGTATATTTTTGGATCCCAATTTTGCAAGGATCTATTGAGTTACAACTTACAAGCCTACAAGTGCTTACTAGGAAGAAAATCTTCCCAATAGAGAGGATTTTGTGACCTCTTCTCGAGCTCGGTTTTCGCCTTCTTAGATGGTTTTGTTTAGAACCATGTATGGTACATTAAAATCGTATTCACTTCCTATTTTTAGGTAAATAAATTGTTTACGCTGTCTAAGCAAAGATAATGAAACGACTTAAATATTGAATACTTATTGTGCCATTGAAGAGTTTAATGATTTGCGAAGTCCTGAGCTTAACTGATAACCAAGCAACCAAACTGTCGCACGCTCATAGATGCTAAAGACATGCTGAATCGCAGTCGCAGACAACAAAATGAACTGCAATTAGTTTATCAGGTCCTTCGAGTAAACGCGAACAAATTAAATAAGCCATTGGCATAACAAATGTTTGCAGCATCCAGCAGCAGTTCAACAATCTTTAAAACGAAATCACTACAATGATGTTCAAAAACCGGAAAACAAGTCACGGAAAAATAAAAACAGCACTGAACGGAAGTAAGTTCAGAATTCCAAATCCGAAGAATGAGTTTATCAACCAAGAAGTTCTTCAGTAGCGTCAAACAATTCATCGGTATCCAGTTCCTCGAGGAATCCGCCCTCGAGTTCGTCATCACCTTCCTGAAACTCTGCTAGAACTGACGGGACCGTCAATGCCACCATTGCTGCCATTTCATGCAAGAACCCTGGTGGTGCATGTCTCGCAGCCATAGTTGTATGGATGAACCTTAAAATATATCTGGCCAGAGCGAGTGACACTGAAATTGGTGGGACTCATGAAGCATTTGGAAGAACAGTCTCCTGAAGTGGTGGTGGCGCGTGGCGGTGGTATGACCGATAAAGCTGTTGGTGTCAGAATAGCATCCCATTTACGCATGAATTCCTCGACGAGTCTTCTCAGTTGCTCCCGACTATGAGGGTTCTCGAGATACCTTTGGAAGGGAGATTCTCCTCCTTTGTATATGATGCATTAAACATTGGTAGTGGCTCATGGGTCGATGAGGTAGCCAGCCATAGGAGGTGAGTTTGGAGCAATACCAGACAATTCCTCAACATTAAACATACCGGATTGTGATCTCCACTGCATTCTCAGTTTGACACGAGATTGCTGCACCACGAAAAGAAGTTCAGGAAAAAGTTTCACGCTACTGTAACACACGTCTCCTTATTCTCATGGTTGACATTAAACACTGAATTAAATTTGCAAACGTAGCATGGGGTTTGTAACAAAAGCTGACACCCACACATTTTGTATACTGGTATAAAGCGGCTGACATCCTTATTTCGTACAGTATTAGTGTTGGAGGAAATTTACTTCCTATTCTATGGACCCAAAGACTTCCGTTGTGGATTTTGATAAAATAAAACAAAATGTAGCTATTAGTTAAAAGTTGCTCAGTAGGTGCAATTCTAAGCACACTGTTCATAACAGGTCATTTAGACCGAGTTAGACTACGAGCATCAACGAGAGATCTTAAGTAATGCCATAGTAAACGAGCAGTCTTCAAATTTGTACCGAGAAATATATTGAACGGAAGCAGAGTAAAATATGGTAGAGATAATCCAATGATTTCACAGTCATTCCAGGAGAGATTACAAACTGGAGTAGCAATTATAAGAGACGAACCTGCAAGTTCTCCGCAATAGTTGTACTAGAAAGTCCAGGGATGTTAATACGGCGAGCTGCCACAGACAGAGCAGCTTCTGAATCAAGGAAAAAAGAAGGGAAAAACAATGTTAATGAAAGCATTATTATCAAAGACTAATAAAGTAGTATGAGACTATGAGTTCTTACTCGAAAGGGGTAAATCCTCGACAACATTCAGTACCATCTGATGTCCGAACAGATGACAATGACTCCCCAACGAGCAAGCCATTAGCTCTCTCCATTTTGTCTGCCTTCCTTTTTTGACAGTTCTCATGCATCAAGGGTTCCTTTCCCGAAATAGCGCTTACCGGAATTCCATTGCCTCCTAGGATGACTTATCGTGTCATTGCTTCTGGATTACCTGTCATCGGTAACCGACATGATTCAACCATGACCCCTCTTTGCTTTAATGTGGAAATTGCCACATGGCCCACATGTGCTTTATGTCATTGGAATTCAGCGGCTTTACAAGACAAAGCATGGCTCCGCTCATAAGAGCTTTCATAATGGTAGGTTGATCATAATAGTCACACATTGCTGGAAAAAATGAAATACATTAGCTACTAATGTCATTGCCGTGTTTTTAAAAAATATTCCATCTATTTCACTATAATCATCCATTCATCCTGATCAACTTTTTAAAATCAAAGTTGGAAATTGATTTTAAACATGGTGAACATATATTAATTTTGTCCAATATAAAAGTAAAATATCCACGTTAGTTATTAAATATGATTCACAAATTTATGATTCAACAACTACTACATGCAAAAAAAATACACCACAATGTCGTCTTAGTTATTTCAAACGTCAAACAAGAACTTTATAGCGAAAATAGAGAGTAAGGGCTAAGTTAGAGTCACGATGTTTCTTCAGCAAAGTGCGCAACCCTTTTCTCCCAGTATCAGCAATCACAACTGGTAATATTAGGATCAAAGAGTCAAAGGACGATAACAACGAGGCAGTAATCATATGAAGGCCATAAAGATGAGGGATGTTACAGTCCGTAGTTACTTCTCCATAAAAAAACTAGTTTCATACTTCATTTAATATGAAACACACAGTAACAAGTCGGAGAGAAGGAACTGTTTTTTAAACCTATCATATCTAAAGTGAAAATTTATCAAAAACTAATAAAGGAAAACGTTCGAATTGGGCTGCAATATTGCATTTAGAATAAAAAAAGCAACAGAACAGGAGATAATAGAGAAAGATTTTGGAAAGGATCCTAAAGGTTATAGTTATACATAGAAAGCGTAAAGGAATTAAATCGTAAATTCACCAAAACCAAACCCATAAGAAACATCTGTTAAAGATCTCAACTCTCAAGGATTCTATTGAAGTCCGCTTACTCTGGATCGCTTCCTAGTTCGTACTGAATAGAACTCGAATAAATCAATATCATAGACATTTTGCCTTAAATAAAAGGAAAGTGGACATTGACTACCTTAGACCCAAGAATCTGACAAATTTATAATTTTGCCTTGAATCCCAGACAAGAAGGTTTTTAATCTCTTTACTAACTCCACGAGTATAACCAACCTGTAGTTTAACCTAAATAAAGTCTGGGGTAAGAAACCAAAATACATGGGAACAATTGCTAGATTAACACTGCATGAGTTATCAACAATCAACTATGTCTAATGACAACAATAATGGAAACAATAGAATAATAATAATATTATTAGTACTTCAACCACTTTAGTACATCTATGAGATTATATGCAAGAAGAAGCACACACATTATTTGGTGGTATTGACCTTGATACCTAGACTCAAGCTCTCGCTGAAATAGGAGGGTTACTTTCCACAAGTACAATACATAATACATTCCACTAGTAGAATACAGATACTCATTGACGAAACTGTGTCCATGTTGCTAGAGCGCTAAAAGAAGAAGAAAGGAGGCAATGAAATGAAGGCAGTATGATTGATAAAAAAGAAAGGACACAAAAAAGTGGAATGACCTTCCAAATCTACCAGAAAATTAATTATTTTTGATAACATAACGGATATGATCTTAGAGTTCTTTTCCTATAATCCTATCAGGCTTACTGAAGCTTTACTAGACTACCATAAATAGTATAACAAATACGTTCGAAAAATTGCTTAGGCAGTCAATGCACGAAATGTGTTTCTAACCATATTTATGCAAAATATTACCTGGTACACCTCTAAATAAAAATTTAAAACCATTGCTATCGGTAAAAAATCTAAAAGCCGAAAAGGAAGCAGTAACGTGCTTACCATATTGTGGACTTCATGCCGTGGTTAGGAAGATTATAAAGCGTCCAGAAGGAAATTGTAGTCGTCGTTCAGCCACGCAAGCATATAGTCCGGTTACCTGAATTCATTAGCTCATTATTTGCAATTAGACTAAAAAATCATATTTTAAGCCAGGAGTTTTAACCACTTTTCTCTTTGCACAGAGGAAGCTATCAAGACAAAACTATTACTACTACTGGACAAGCAACTTGATGTCGCTAACTTACTTGAAGACCCATTTTATAAGCAGTGAGAATATGAAGATAAATATTTTACCATGCTGATCCAAAATTAACAACCAATTCATATAAAATTCACAGATTCTCATTTATGATGGCACTATCCGTCTTAAGCTTAAGACGGGTAAACTATCATATCACTTATGTATATATGACAGATATATTGTTTTTTCCTATGCATTCTTATATACACAAGTGGTATTTACTTGACATGTCTTAAAGTTAAGACGGATAGTGTTGTTTTAAGGGAGACTTGCTGTAAAAAGTCAGTGTATAAACTTTCATCACTCCCTCTGTCTGTGTGTAGTCTTTCTCACCTCAGGTCATCTATCTTTCCCTTCCCTAACCATTTGTGTCAAAAGAAACTAGATTATAAAAAAGAAAAATAAAGTTGGACAGCATTTACGTATCATTAATTGGATCAGAAATGAACGGCAAATTATGTATCATTACTTTCTGGTATGTTTAATGCTGATCAATTGACTGGTATTGCTCCGAACTCGCCTCCTATGGCTGACCAACCCATGGACCACAAGCCAGTACCAATGTTGAATGCACCAGATACAAAGGAGAATCTCTCTTACGAAGGTAACTCGACTGTAGGGAGCAAGTGAAAAAACTCGTCGAGGGATCCATGCGTAAAAGGGATGCTATTCCGAAACCAATAGTTTTGTCGGTCATATCACCGCCGCCGCCACCACAAGAAACTGTTCTTCCAAATGCTTCATGAGTCCCACCAATTTCAGTGTCACTCGCTCTGGCCAGATATATTTTAAGGTTCATCCATACAACTATGGCTGAGAAACATGCACCACCAGGGTTCTTGCATGAAATGGCAGCAATGGTGGCATTGACGGGCCCATCAGTCCTAGCAGAATTTCAGGAAGGTGATGACGAACTCGAGGGCGGATTCATCGAGGAATTGGATACCGAAGAATTGTTTGATGCTATTGAGGAACTTCTTGCTCGAGCAAAGAATATTCAGAAGATTTTGAAAGATCACCACTCCTGATCACTAGACTACCTCCACTTGAACATTGAATTGAGCCGAACTCATTTTGGGCGTCCAATAAATTTTGCTTACAATTCATAGCCTTTTAATGTTCCACAAAATGGGTCCCAACGAAGATAATACACTTAAAATCTACCAACATTTCCAATTTGGCTCCCTCCAGGATAGACAAGGCTTGAAACCATCAGAAACTGCAAAAAAAAAAGTCAACGGTTACGATTATCAAATGCGATAGCCATAGATACAAATGATCTCAAAGTTATCATACATGAGTACATGACATGGTGCAATAATATTAATATTGTCCTGACTAAGGAATAACAATGGCTACATACGTACCACTATATATACTTCGTATTAAAAAAGAGACTACAGGCCAGGCAGAAAAAGAAGCAGAAGCTAGTTAAACTTGCACATAACAATTTCCCGTGTGATACAGCTAAAAAACAACATATACTAGGATAGACGCAATGACACATAAACAAGGTTATTCACCAACCAAAACCAGCGCAAATCACCTAACTGACCCCAAGCAGTATGCTTACAGATCACAAGCATAACATCATAAAAAATATCATTTCTCATAACAATTCAGTGACCTCACTGCTAGAGGAAATTCAGTGACCTCACTGCTAGAGGAACTGCCATTTTCTATCTTCTTGCACACTCTCAGACACCAGTTTTTAGCCTTCCTATATCCTTTTCCTCCCGTTTCTGTTGATGAAACAAGACACTAGTAATTTATCTTACTTATTCAATCATTTTATGAGAGAAGTCAGTTATGCAGTCAAGTTATACAGTTATGTGCAGCACCAACATTAGGGACATTCCAAATCAGGAATGGACATGACTCACTAAGTGACTAAACTTACTACTCTTCCTTCTATTATGTATCATCATAGACGGTTGCTTGAAGTAAAGAAGAGTAAGTTATATAACATCAGTTCTTCACCCAAGAATTTTATACAGATAGTACAATCATCTAGCCCATTAAAAAAATCCTGAAAAGAAAAGACATGCCTAATAACCAACAGCAACACAGACTTAGTCCAAAATAGATCGAGATCGCCTAACATCAACCAGTATATCATATATTCATGGAATCACTAAAACCCGTCAATTTCTATGATCATGTAATTAATGTGCCCTTGTTTCCACTCTATGTATCAATCAATCCAACAAATGAAAACACCAAACTTTAGTCTACTTCAAGTTTCAATTCTTATCATGGTAATCTTTAACAACCCAACAGAAATGTACTACTCCCGTCCCGTTTAAATCACCCTTGTTTCCACTCTATTTATCCATCAATCCAACGGACGGATTATTAAATTAAATCAATCAATTCCACATCATTAATCCATGCAATTGGAGTACCCCTATGAGTCCAATCCATAAACCCAATTCTATTTCTCAAAGTAAACAAATGATTGGGACGAACGGAGTCGTAAAATGCATTAGTCAATTACCCAATTCAACTTCTCCATTAATTCATCCTCATGAAAATACAATTAACTAGATTCAAACCTAATTTATCTAAGATTACAGTGAAAATAAACACAAAACATGATTAACCCACAATTAACTTTGATCAAAGCAACCCAACAAACATAAACAATTGAATAACAATGATAAAATTCGAAATTCTGATGAACAAACATGCAATCAGAAATAGAAGAAAAGAGGGGAAAAATTGAACCTTTGATAGTGAGGTCACTGAGGTGTGAACCTGAGATTAGGGTTCTTGAAATGGGGTATTTAAGGGCAGTTTCATGTTGAAAAATCCCCCAATCTCCCATGATTCATGTGATCAGAACGGATTTCATCCCCAATTTGAACAATTGAAATTGTGGAAATAAATATGTTCCAGAGTGGGCGGTAACGCCAATTTGATCACAAATTCTCATTTACAACCGTTTACACTTCTACGGAGTAACTCACGATGGGACGGTAAAGTCACTTAAAATGAACATATACGGAGCTCGGGCATAATTTTATCCCGTATTTTAATTTCTCGATAGGATTTGGGGTAACCGTGAAATTTGGATTGAGCGGGAGAAAGGTTCATTGTGATTTTCCACCAAGTTTTTCCGATGACCTTTTTAGCGACTGTACACCGTCTGTTTTCCGAAACCTATTGTTACTGATTGTGATTCAGGATGATTATTTTATTTAGTATATATTTAATATTTTCATAATAGCGTAGATCGTGCTTATTTTTATTAATAAATCGACGAGGGAACCCGACACCTGGTTAACCATCACCCTTCTTGAAGGCATAGCGGTAGCCCCAAACATTTTAGTATTTTACCCCTAAGATTGCTCTTGGTGAGACTTGAACCTGAAATCCTTGAAAATGCGGCCCAAATTTTAACCATTAAATTCCACCCTTACGGACACTTAAAATTGTAAAATTATTCCTCATTAACTTAGGCGTTGTTTGGTAAACGGCATATTAGCCAATTTTTAGCATATTCAAGGGGTTTAACATGTTTGATCAATCAATATGTTAATTTTAGTGTTTGGTAAACAGCATATTTGGGGTCAATATGCTGTTTTACAATATGTTAGCATAGTGTAAAATAGAAAATTTTTCTCCATTTTTAAAAGAAAACTAACAATCTACTAATCTTAATATGTCAATTATCAAACACTCAAATTAATTATACTAATTATAATATGCTAGTCAAACCTTCGGATAAAATCTGTCATTTATAATCTGCCTTAGGCCCTGTTTGGTAAATAGCGGATTAGTTTCAGCATAAGCAGATTGCAAAAGCAGATTATAAATGGCAGATTTTATCAGAAGGTTTGACTAGCATATTATAATTAGCAGAATTAATTTGAGTGTTTGGTAATTGGCAGATTACGATTAGTAGATTGTTAGTTTTCTTTGTAAAATGGAGAAAAATTTCCTATTTTACAATATGCTAACCAATATGCTAGGGTAAGCAGCATATTGTAAACAGCATATTGACCCCAAATATGCTGTTTCAATATGCTGTTTACCAAACACTAAAATTAGCATATTGATTGGTCAA
>JAGPOY010006368.1:0-10362 GCA_018983105.1 Silene uniflora | reverse complement strand
CAGTTAGCTCTAAAAGAGAGGCAAGCTTGAAGGGAACTGGACATGCATCCATTGTCGCTCATACACAGCTACATGCTTCCATCCTATCTCTTCGATCAGGGAAAGCTTCAAGTCATACAATTTCTTCTTCCGAGGTTCTCCGTCCTCTAGGATATCATCCAACACCTAGCATGCAACAATGTCAAACTTGCGAACTACCAACGACTCATTGTAGTACGCTTCCGAAAGTCTCACTACAGTCTCATAGAAGAGGGTAACAGACTTCAATTGTATTGAGATAGTCTCACTATATATTAAATTATTAATACGACAGTCTCACTAGAGGCCCATGCACAATCAAAAAGACTGCTAGCACTTTAATAAGCTACATACCTTCAGGGCTGTTCCCAGCCTCCCGGAACGTTTCTCCCGTATCACCGAGAGAATTCCATACTTAGATGACTTCACATCTACCCATTTCCGCAACTCCTTATAAGTTGGTTCAAATAAATCTTCTTGTGTATCATTTGACATAGCAGCCTGATCGCTTACAGCATCAGCAGATTTTATTTCAGCCTACAAGGTCAAACCAGTGCCTTTTTTAGTCCAAATCATGGAATGGAAAACAGGTGAAAAACTGATAAACTAGATACTTCCGAAAGAAATCAGGAGTATTCTGGTCATAGCAATTAAAGAACCTCCTTTATTTATTATACGTCAGCAAATGCAATGGTTCTAAGAAAAACACAAAAATAAAAAAGTCTAAAGGCATATTTACAACCTTCAGCGATTCAATTTCTGCTAATGCTAATCCTTTCTCGTAAAGAGCTTTCGCAAGATAGTCACGTGTCGTCTCCATTTCCTTCTTGAATTTCTGGCAAATTTAAGGGACGAAAAATCAAATAAGTAGAACAACAAATGCCGGTAAAACAAAATCAATTAGTTTCCGTAAGGCTGTTTAAACATGAATATTATGTAAATTGGTTTTATCCAAAGGACATACCACCCTAAGTAAACAGCTACAAAAAACCCCGTTTGATTAATATATGCTTGTATAATAGGTGGTGTTACACACAGATTAATGAAATAAAATATGTCACTGAAAACAACCACCGCCTGGAAAACAATGAGGCAGCTTCATAGATGAGGGGGCAGAGGTGTTGGCTATTCATTGTATATTGCATCGGAGAGAAAGTACAGTATTACAAAATGTTATGCACATTCGACTATCCTAAGTTCCTAACATACTACTCACCTCTTCTTCGTCATCTTCAGGAACACTTTTTTGTGAAAGATTTTTTGCCAGCTCATCTCTATCAATACTATCAATAACTTCATCAGCTGCACTAATGACCTACAAAACAGTAACAAGCAGTTAAGGAAATCAAAAATAAAAAGGATGCTACAACAAGGTTAACTTCTATACTTCTATTACAGTAAGACAATTATCTTTGGCTGCATGTTTATTTTTTTTGGAAATGGGGATTCGACGGGCTATTCATGAACTTTTTACCTATGTTGAGACTATTATACCATCTACACTGTTTCCCAGTCATTTAAAAGGCAAAGTTTTGATCAGTTATGTTGCAAATAAGTTAATAAGCGATCTCATGGGAAAATGCCTATCTAATATCAAGAAAATTGGGTGCACATAGACCATAGTCGCATACAACAAAAACGAAACACATGAATATACTGGGTGTGTATATAAATGCAAAAAAAAACTCGGAAAAAGCTCTGGCTCTCTGTATACTTCTACATCTTGAAAATGATAACTGCGTGCCAGTAACTAACACCACAAAATCGGATCACGCTTTAAATAGTCGCATAAATTATCAACATTGAACACTGAGGACACAAAGCGGAAGATTACCTCTTCCAAGTGACGACACTTGTCCTTCAAGTTATCTTGAGAAAGCACACCTTCCAGGATCTTAGCAAGTAATGGAGTGTACTTGGGATATTCAGACTGTAAAGCAACATACAATATTCCAACATTTTAGTAAACAACTAGATACTCAAACATTTTACTAAACAAACAGAGTTTGGACCACGATGAATCCATTGTTGACAACAGAATAGTTTCCTCTTTCAACAGTGGTAATAACAAGCAAAATAACAGTTATTAAGGCATTTGATTGCTTTAGATGTTAAATCTAAATGGAAGAAAGGGAAACTTTCAGCTTCATTATCATTATTATTTCTTCCAAACTGCAGCAAGTTTGTTGGCTTGTTGCATATTGTTTGAAATAAATGAATTACAGATCCATACAGATGTAGTCATGTAGATGTAGAGCAAACTTGTGATAATAGAAAACATATCACCTTCAAAGATAAAGACAACTTTTTCCATTCCGAGCGCTCTTCGTCGCTGTTCAGCTTCAGGCTTGTTAAAAAGTTTATCTTAGCATCCCTCACCTAAGAAGACAGAATGATAATGTAAATAGATGCTACTTAAATGCATACGGGATTAAAAAAACATGGATAGTCATTCTCGTGCAACAATTACCTCTTCTACAAGCCGCTCAGCTACACTTTTGGTAGATGATCCAGAAGAACTCTTTCCCTTCTCTTCATCAGGCTGATAAAGTAGGCAAGAGATTAATGAATGAACAACTTAAACTAGGGAGTACGGGGCATTGCAATGACATAATATATTATACTAGCACAAACTCGTAATTTAGAATTGATGTGTGTATTTCAACAACCTTATTAGGAGGCACAACATAAGATATCTGATAAGAGACGGGATTCTTTTTAGGGTCCCCTCCACCTTTATTCCCTGAATAAGATAACTTTCCGTATGAAATAGCTCCAACAAGAAGTGATCCCTCAGGACAATTCTGCAAACATAAAAGTTAACTAGTCAACGAGAACTAGCTGTATGCTATGGCATAAAGTCATGGACTCATGTTGCAAGCGACTTTAATACCTTTGGAAGTTTGTCCTTTGTTGGTGGACCAACATAGAAAGCTTCTTTTAATCTGCAACACAAATACCAAGGATGAAATGCATGACAGAGAAGCTGGCCGGGAGAAGGTGAAAAACATTTTTGTACATGAGAAAGCATACCCTGGGACCAAAACGGAGGATTTAAAGCTACCATTTCCTGTCATATGGCCATCAGGTTGAGAATAAAAACTTAACCGGACAACTTCCTGGAAAAAGAAAAAAGAAAAAGGAGAACAATATCCCATCGATAAATATGTATAATATGAATAGACCCGGTCAGAAGGATGGCAAGAAAGCCAGAATCCTTGCTGAACATATCAAGTTACAAAAGCAAAACGTACAGGTGTGGGGAGTGGGGGGATTGAAATTTGAAACGGACAAGATTGTAGAAGATAGAAGAACAACTACCTTGTCCTCCAAAGTTCTGTCAATGAATATGACAAGAGTTTTCGTTTTCTCTAATAGTTGCATGTCATCATGCCTGAATGGAAATAAAAACTCTGTGAGCACTGCACACACCATTTATCTCCCAACTATCCAGTCAATGTAATGCATTAATTCCCTTAACAGGGTAGAATGAACATTTTCTGAATTTGTGATGCCAACTTCTATTTACCTTAAATACAGTTGCAAGGTAAATTCACCCTTAGGAAGTCTTGTAGCTTTTGGATAAACATCACCCACAGCATATACACGCTACATTCAAAAGCACACAGCAGAGGTGACGGAAATTAGAAGTCAAACACAATCAAATGTACAAACAGGAATATTTTTAGGTTGACTAAGATGATTTCATGATTTCAACATAGAACTTTGTGTTTGGAACATAAAACAGGAAGGTACAGAACACCCACCAATAGCTCTTCTTCGTAGGTAACAGCAGTAATAGGCTCTTAATGTACATTGAAAAGGACATTACAATCCTAGATAGAAAACTAAAAGCCAGGACAAACCTTGTTCACATCTGAGATCATATAGAACTGTGACTCAAACTTTGTATCGTACACGCGATTGTTAAGTAGAGGAATATATGGCTTTACTTCAGCTCCATCCTCTAGTTTAAACTTGTAACTGCGGAGAAACAGAGAGGGGCATGATTAACTCGGTGGCAATGAGATACTGGTAAAAACTTCATTGACATTAATAATTACTCCCAAGACTCACGTTAGAGTCATTGCTAATATTTGCTTCCCTGACGGTAATCTGTCCCGATTTGTTGGAAGAGTACGAAGTTGGCTCTCTACAGGACGGAATGGAATTCTAACCTGCACCCAAGAAAGCGTAGTTATTAAAATTGAACAATTTTTTTTACCAAGGAGTGATGCCAATGTAAAAAAAGACACCAACAGGGTCACACCCATGTACAAAGGAAAACTGGATAATTATCTCTCGAACTACCATATTTATTATATCTAAAAACTGAGGAGAAGCCAAGTGCCAGTTAAAAGGTTAACACCTACCCCAATCATACAACAGTTTCAAACTTGAGTTTGGACTTTGGACTTTGGAGACTAACATAAAAAAAATAAAGTTGATAAATTCCTTTTATTTTTTCTAAACCACAATAATTTGAAGAGTCCCAACTCCCAAGGCACAAAATGAAATATCAACAGCTTCACTCTTTTGACAACTGGACAATCTTACCTTATTAAGAGAAGCCGAAGGAACCAGATTCTCAGACGATAGCAAGCTGCCAACATCTACCTTTACAGGAGCTTCACTCCCACCAAGCATCAATTCCTCATTGCTTATACTGACACCATGAAATTCAATCTACACATTTACATAAAGAGCAGAAGTTTAAGCTTAAGATGAGTAACACCGATTGGCGATTACCAAAATGATAACAGGGTATAAGCAAAACTTGAAGCGGCAACAAGGTACATATTTTCAAATACATATAACATGCTCTACACAAGATTAAACACTAAAATCAATATCCAGATAAGCAAAGTTCATCCATCATGGACTATCAGAATGACACACGAGCACACTGGACAATCAGTGAAACGGAAAAAGAGACCTCAACTGACCAGGAGTTTTGCCTATAAGAAGAAAAGATGTTCCAAAACAGTAAAAACTATGCACACAAAACCTGCCATCCATCCATCTTGAAAGGTTAAACTTCATGCCCGATATAAACTAGTACATGTTGATAAGACCGCATGCAGAACTTCTATAACAAGTTTAAAGTGATGTGACCTACTTTATTGAACAAGTTGACACATAAATCCTGGTCATGAACTGCGATGTATATTTGTACTCAGCTGCCATGGTGAAGACAATATGCATCTCAATTTTCAAATAATCCCAATGCAATAAGTGATTAAGTGGGGTTCCAAGGTAAGAAAGCCAACGAGCATGATGCGAGCAAAATGACAAAAAAGGAATTACAAATGGGCAATTAGAACAGATAATAGGAACACTAATTGACAAATTGTACCTCAAAATCTACAATTGTTGTCTCCTGACTTCCAATTCCACTAGACCAAAACTGAGCTATAGCTAATTCAATTGTCCTACCACCTTCTACAGCAAAGGAGAAGGTCTTGGCTGATGGAAAAGAGAACGTGACCACTTTCTCCGTTTTCATGTACCTTTTCAGAGGAGAAAGCTGCAATAACAACGTACAAGATATAGACCAAACGCTGTCGGTTAATGCATGGATAAGGGTAAAAACCGCATAATAAGCACCAAAAAAAAATAATAAATCTCACAGTTAATTTTATTAATAATTAAAAGAATTTTTAATAAAAAAGGAAAGTTTCCAAACCTGTACAGCATCGACAAAAAATCTACGAGATGTATCAAAACCAGAAGTTCGCATTGTTGCCTCAATCCACGTAGCACCAAGAGGCACTTCAATATATCGCCTTTCTATGTGACCTGGTATATAAGAGCTGATTAATGATGTGGAAAGCTTGTACTCACAGAATAGATGACACAGCTTGGATTTACTACCTACATTATTCTATCTCACCAACCAGCTTATTGAGTACTAGGAATGAGACACGGCCACCATCACCACCTTCAAAATGGGACTAACTACAGCCTAAGGAAAGAATAATGACAGACAGGACGAAGAGGCATTAGCAGAACTTTACTTAACAATTTTGCGCATTCTTCCTCAGGAAGTCCAGGTACTAGCAACCTTTACTACAAGTCAAGGAACATTACTATTGCATGCTTTCAGAGGTCTTCGTAATTCCTTCTTGTAATAAGATGTCAGGAATCACATCCACTAAACACAATACAGTCAAGGCATGGACGGCAGTTTGGGAAAGAATACAAATGACTATACTATCACCATATACACTAAACACGATACAGTCATAAGCTAAAATACTCAAAAAGTGTTCGAAAGGATCAGGATAGATCCAACAAAATGGTCCATGAAAAATATGTAAGCTGGCATAAAATCAAATTCATAGGGTGCTCTGTTTACACAAGGATAGATGGAGGAAGGACGTTTTTCTATGTAACCAAAAATCTAGACTCGTAATGTACCTGGATGGAACTGCATGCCCCTCAAGGATACCACAGGTGGACAATTTTTCACAGCCATTGCCTTTGTAATGGTTACTGGAATTCTAAATAAAGGACCTCGCCATGGGGCATTGCTATCAATCCCATAGACCTCAAAATAGTGTAGGCCATCTTCAAGATTAGTAGGATCGACAATCACACTGAGGAAAAGATAAGAGATAAAAGCTTAAAATACAATAGTAGAGCAACAAAAGCATAGAAAATATAAGTCACATGCAAGCTGATAAAACTATTCAAAAAGCTAGAAGAAAGGAAAACGTTTTTAGGGAATCTGATATATGAGCTGCATTTAAAACTCGCCTGAAATACGGTTACCGCTGCCAATGCTACAACCTCTATCAGTTACTTGACTCCCATTGCATTTGAAAGTTTTGATTGTAAATCAGTCGACGCGCAAGAAAATAACTCATTTCAAAGAAGTTGAAATAGAAAGCACCAAAGTGACCAAACTATCTGGATAACAGAGACACTATCCCGAAAAGAGCCCATAGTCTCCTTGTTTAAAGGCAGAAACCGGAAAGAAGACAATAGACGGTAAAATCCCAAATACCAGATGTTGATTAAGGTAACCAATAGCTTGGTTATACGCAACATAGAGTAAGAAGCATAATATTGACACTAAAGAACTTGAAACGTCTTTATCCTAACTTCTCATTCTCTTTTATTAAGATCTTCTGAAAGAAAAGACCCAATCCCTATATGAAGGTTTTTGTGAAACCCTTGATAGCAGCTTCATACGGAGTACTAGGTATTATACGTAAAATAACTGAGGCTCCTCTCCAGAATAATAAAGTAATATCTACAATGTAGGTTGTCTTGAAGAGCACAAAAGGTGGTGTTCTTCATTAAGGTAACATAGAATAAGCAGGTTACCAAGTGCAGACAGTGAAGCCTATTTAATAAAGGTCACCTGCTCACATAATTGTTTTTTTCATTCGCAAGCCAGCTGTCAGCATAAAGGGAGTTTGATTCAGGTGGCCACGGTTAATGAGCAGACACCCACTAAACGTACCACTGTACCAAATACTTCTACTAATACAGATTTACATTCACAAACCTACGATTTTGAAAGAGTGCTCTGGAACATAATATCTCCTCTCCAAGCTATGACTCTTTCATAAGGAACAAAGGGAATAACAGAGCCTCACACACTTCCATAGTGAATATTCTTAAAATAAAAATTTTAATTTGCGCTCATCTAGAGGCTTTCAGGATGCTTCTAAACAACACATTCTATTAGTAAACATACAATATGAAATTATGAATGTAAAATGAATCAGCAAAATAGGACGTACTAATAATGTATTAGATGAATGTATGCTAAAATGCTTGCAGGGGACACACCCTAGAAGGATTCAGATCACACATTTCAAACAAGTGAACAAGCCAGTTCTCCAAAACAAGGATGTGACAACTGACAATATTGGCAGGAAATCAAAAGCAGGAGACAACACATAAATGACCGACCACTTAGGTAATGATATAAAAGATGCACCATAACCATTAAGCCTTGAACCAAAATTGAAAATAGCCAGTAATGAATACAGTGACTAACTTGAAACTACGGCCATTATGAGTCAGGAGAAGATACTCGGGAGCCTTCACAACTGTTGTGTCGCTGGAGTGCAACTCAATACATTCCTCAAACGGAACCAAGTCATCTAAATTGCTTGCATCCCTGTGGAATTTTGGAGCAACTTGCACCGTCCACTGTTGACAACAATACATTAGATTCTAATAGGAAGAATCAAACGAAATTTAAATGCCTCGGTTATTTATAGATTAATTTGATAAAGTCTATAACGAGCTTGAATAACCTGCCTTGAAAGTTGGAGCATAGGAGGACGGAGGTCTAGTTCAACTCAAAGTAACAGAAACAGTACCCCACCAACCCCGCAGATGGTCATGGGAAATTTAAATTTTGGGAGTCGAGATAAGAAAGGCACCCCATGGGTATAGTGTATCAATTGGGTGCAATTGATATCAGCAATTCCTGGCTCCATAGATGGTTGATAATTAATAATTAAAGGTCATTCCAACTGATGTTTCGATGGGAGTAAGAAAATTATACATTTCCCTGTGATAATAAACTTATCATTCCCCTGTGATAAGAAAATAATACAACCCCCCTGTGATTCGCAGCGATGTTTGCACGAGAGCAAGGAAACATTATCAATTATTGAGGTTACCAGATCGGTTTTTTTCCTCGCCAACTATAATATCAACTCACTACCGTCCCCCTCTACAGTTCCTAAGGAAAACCCTCTCTTGACCACCTATCAGTAGAGAAAACAGCCAATTTGTACAATTGGCAAGTCGGGGTGATTTAGGGGAGGTGATAGACTAACCTCAGCAGGCTGTTGACACGCAAACGCCTCTCTCAAGTAGATTCCTCGAAAAGTAGGTGCTGCATGCAAAAAATGTAACTTACATTAGTAATTCACATACCAAGTTTTCTCTGCCAAGCCTCGCTGAACAGCATTTGAGTTATGCTTTCAGACTACAATGAGCTAGTACTCTAAAGTCTAGAAGTATTAGACACAGTTATAGCAACACACATGAGTAGCTTAGAAAATGTAGTACTCATAAGTTGTAGACAGTCGAGGATCTTGATGATTAGTACAAGCCATACATATGTATAAAAGATACGACTCCGCAGGTGAATTCATGTGTCACATACGGAAAAGCCATAGCTCCTAGAGATTCTAATGTGACCTGACGTGAATGACAAAGCAGGCTTAACTCTTAAATGTACAAGAAACACTAAATCTATCAGCAATTGGACAATGCAAGTGCACAGTATACAATAATGTAAATGCTGAGTTGCTACCCTGAAGCATATTCATTTGCGGTTAAGCTCACAGAGATAGAAATTATCATCGGCTCTTACTACAGATCACATGTCAATAAGTATGTAACTATGGAGTATGGACTCAGGTTTAGTAGATCAGTTGTCACTAGCATGATGCAGTGTTCCCTTATAAATTTGGAAAATGACAGACGGCAAAACTCAACAGCAGTTGTAGGAGTCGGGGACTCCAGGAAGGAAGACAGTGACGACAACGGACATTGACATCAAAACACCAGCTAAGTTTATGAGATAAGTCTCTACTTCCGTACAGAAATCTAAATAATCCTAATGGAATGCATTGCTTCAATAATTTATTTAAAAAATTAATATGCTCATGATAAAACAAAAAACCATTAAATTTTCAATCTACTTGGAGTCTAAGGAATGGACTAACAAGCAAAACGATGCGAAAATATAAGAAGCGCACGAAAAAGGCTTACTTGTCTTTCCGGATAAATTAGTTTTCACTTCATACCAAACAGAAGGAGCATCAAGAGATTGTTTAACATATTCAAATGCCCTGAAGAAAAAGAAATACATCGTCAACAAGGAAAAAGATTAAGGATAACACAATCTTGTAAGTAGCATGCAAGCTATGCAATAAATACTAAATTACTAACTTGTCTACTTGCATAAGGCCCATTCCCGTGGTCAACTTCTCCTCTGGCACACTACTTATAGGAACACATGTATTTTCAAGAGCTCTACGCACACTGTATGGACTAATATGAATACCCTCAGCCTGATGAAAACAAAGCATTAAGTGGTGGAAATCAGTACAACAGAAACATACTGAGTTATAGTAGTTGTTGCAAACAAACTAAAGCATGCCAAATACCTTCATTCCACTTAAGACTAATGCAATTCCTCCGCAAGCAGATGGAGATGACATTGAGGTTCCATTCATGAGCATTCGACGTTGAAGAGTCCATGTTGGAACAGGAGCAACGGCTCCCCCAGGTGCACTTACAGAAACACCAAGGTCTCCATCTGCAGTCGGCCCTCTACTGGACCTGCATCCCAACCAACCTCAC
>JAGPOY010006367.1:4138-14500 GCA_018983105.1 Silene uniflora | reverse complement strand
TGTAGTTTGTGCAAAAAGGCTGGAGAGAGTCATTCTCATTTGTTCTTTGAATGTGAATATACTAAAGCACTCCTCTGTGGTATTAAGCATTGGACAAAGCTGGACACGACTAGTACAACATTGCAATCACTCATTCTCTGGACTCACCAAAGAACCAAGCGGAAGCACTGGAAAAACAAGTGGATAAGTTGCAGCCTGGGCTGCCTTGTCTCTGAAATATGGCGGGAGCGAAATTTGAGAATATTTGAAGGCAAAGAAAGGGATACTCAGACATTATTGAACGCCATTAAATTCACAGTTAGCACACTTATTCTCCATGTAGTATCCGAGCAAATGTATATGGCTGTGATAGACGTTCTGAATACTTGATTGAATTCTTTGTATAGATGTAGTATACATAGGTGGTGAGGTTAGCATATATTGTATAGAGGATATATACTTTTGTAAGAAACTCATGTAATCCCCATTTTGGAATATATGAGAAATACCCTTCTTGCAAAAAAAAAAATAATAATAATAGTAGTAGTAGTATTCTATAGGTATTAGAAGACATATATATTATTTTTTTTATCTAATTTAAATTTTATTGTATATCTTTTTAAAAACATAATTTATTCAACAAAAGTTGTAGCCAATGAAAACGCTCGAAAACATCTTCTTTTAAGTATATAGATAGATTAGGGCTCTAGTATTCAAATTGAAATTTCGTAATTAAGGATCTATAAATCTAAAATTGGGGATGTCAATCAAGTTAACAAATAATCAAAATTCACAATGGGTTTAATCCCGCTTCTTTTTCACCAAAAAAAAAAGTAATCAAAATTCCCAATGCAAAATCACTAATAAATATGAAAGAATCAAAATAAAAGTTAAAAAATATAAAAACTTTAATAGATGAAATTTGAGGTTTACGGAGGATCGAACACGCAACCTCATGCGTTAATGCAACTAGCTCTTTCCACTGAACCACTATGCAACAATAATGTATATAAGGCGGAAAATAGATACATATTTAATATTGCCCTCTTTAAAAAAAAAAAAAAAAAAACAGAAAATCCAGCAACCAAGGATGCGCACGCGGTGTGCTGTGCGCAGCCCTGGGTCCGCCACTGGTTGAAAGGTAATGACTTTGGGTTGTATCATGTCGGAAACCGAGTGGATATTTTGTCCCAAGTTACCCCATCATACATACTTCAAAAAAAAAAATGTATCCGAATGCTGGATTGAGCAAGACTTTGGTTGATTACTTTTAGTATTGCTTACCTTAAGACTAACTTATAATAGCAGTTCCAGGCTGCTTCACTTTGTGGACGCTGCTGAACTAGGTAACGTACGTAATCGATCCCATCAGAAGGATCAGTAATGTTCATTGCTATTTTTGCAGGCAAAAGATAGCAACTTTGAAAGTTTGAAATGACTAGTGCACAAAGTTGCTGCGTAAAACATGTTACTCCCTCTGTTAAATCCATTTCACTACATTATATCTGTAACCTTAGACAATGCATATGCGCCTGTTGGCTGTGCATCGAGCCCTCATGTTCATCATCAAAATATATTAAGGTTTGGATGTTGGATGGTCGTGGCAATGACAAAGATTGGAAGTCCATGTTCAAATTTAGAGGGGTAGAAAGGATATTCCCCATGTCACATATTCCTTTTCCAAAACTGTTAGAGTTGAAAGAGGATCATAAATATGTGTTAACGGATTGGATTTTTGCATCTAGTCTAGTGATTGACTCACGGGGAGAATTTCGCTATCCACTCAAAGGAACGGTGCTAGCTTCAGAATGTGGTTATTATGACAAGGCATGCTATGTCTTTGACTATACACCAACTCTAGCATCTCCGCGTCTCCATCTTGCAACAACGATAACATGAAATGGCTAGACAACTCCCTAGCCGTCGTTCATCAACGTATGTAACTTTGCGAGATACTACCGCTTCTGACTTCTGAGAAGCGAGGTTTCATTGATGCTAGATTATTGAGTGGTTTGTCTTGAAACTCAGATTTTTATATGTAACTTAATAAATTAACATTCTTGTTGTTTTGCTCTTCCTTGTTGATTTGTAGTATTCTTTTACTGTAGTTCTTGTTAGTTCACTTAATTTGCCTTTCCCAATTGAAAGTGTGTTGAACTACTGCTCTTAATTTTGGCTTTCCTTTCCCAATTGAAAGTGTGTTGAACCACTGCTCCTAATTTTGGCTTTCAGGTTATAGCGAAACTGGTGGATGTTTGGTTCCGGTTCTGAATGTTTGCAAAGGCAACGTCTCCCCGGTGCTCCCTAGCCCTTTTTACAGTCATATGTCTCTGGATCTTGAGGAGCTAGCCAAAAGTTTCAAATTGCTCGTTTCCACCTTCCTGATGGGCAATGACCAAGTCATTGTAATGGAACATCCATTAATTCGCCATCCATCCATGGCTCCTTTCGTTGCTCTGTAACAAGTTGACATTTAAAGAGGCGGCGGTAGTGTCATGTGTCTGCAAACCGTTTCGCAATATTGTGTTATCTCATTAGTCTATAGAGATTAGTGCTCCCCTGAACCATCGTCTTATTCAACAATTGAAGGACATCGCCGATCAAGAGTTGACCATTAGGCATCTCAGCCTATCCTTCGGTGGTAATATCCCTGATCAAGAGATTAGATCAGTTCTTTTCAGATTTGGAAACAACGTTAAGGAAGCTAACCTCAGCTTTCGTGGGGATGGATTGTCCAACGTATTGATGCTGATGGACATGCTGTATTTGGAGAATTTAACGGTTTCTAATATAGCTGGTTTCAGCGCCTATTCTTGTTTCGAGTCACTCCGTTATCTACGGGTCATTGGCGAGAGGTTTGGGTTGGTGAATTTGACTTTCAAAAGTCTAACAAAAATAGCGATCGAATGTGAGGAGCTGATTGATAAAGACTTAGCCATCATTCCAGAAATTCCAAATCTATCCCATCTTGAGATTAGGAATTCCAGAAGCTTGTGTTTCCCTCATATCTCGAGAGGAAGTCTCACCCATCTGAGTATTCTCTTTTGTGGCCGCATTGCCTTCATTCGTCTCTCAACTAGGTTGCTCCAAATATTTCGTGTCTCGAGCTAGCTAGTAGCCTACCTCTCTCAGCTCGTTTAGAAGATGTGCCATGTAGGCAAGTGTTTGGGTATTTGGACATCACAATCGGATATCATCATATGGACTCGGGGTTTATTAGAAGGCTAAGCAGAAGTTTGGACAGTGGTTTGTTTGACGTACTCACTCTGCGGGAGTGTCAGGATGGGGGAGTGTGAGGATGGGTGGGTGGCTGGACACGTCCCCCATGTTTGAGAGAAACACTAACCTTCCTCTCGTAGGCTTTCTGGTCCTTGACTCCACTTTTTACCCTGCTCGACACAATATCGAGATTATGCTAGACGCGGTGTTCTGCACCTGTAATCCAACCTACTTGGTGGCGGAGTTTGACACTTGGAATCTTTTTGGCATCAAGGTAAGTGATTTTATACCCTTTATCTATTACTTCCCCCATTCCATTTGTTTCTTTAAGTTTTCTACGTCTTTGAAAGAGTCCATTGCTTTTCAATGGTCCGGATTAAAACTGGGCTCGATCGGATGGTGGTTGATTTATTTGGAAATGAAAAGGTAAATGAATATTGAACTAGTTCTATTACCCGTGAAATTCACGGGGTTAGTTATAGTGTCACATTGAACGGATTTGCGGTCGCACTGAGCCTTGATGACTAAAAGGACTTGTAAGAAAAAAGTTTTTATTAGTTACTAAACGTTTGCCGCGAATTATTAGTATTTTATCACGAATATTGTTACGTTTATTAGTGTTTTGTCACGATTGTTGTTATTATTATTATTGTCTTCATTTTTTTTAGATGTGTAATTAATTTAATTTAAAGAACTTTTTGAAAATAGAAATTTCTTTATTTTTATTAGTGAACTATGATTCAAGGTTGATTGAATGGTTATCATTGTTTTGAAAGATTATGGTAAGAATTATAATTTCTAATTAATATTAGAAATATTGGTTTTACTTTTAAGTTTAATTTTTTGTTTACTTTTCCTAACAAATAAAAAGTAAATTTTTATATTTATTGAGCTTTAATTTTTGTTTAATGTTTTATGATTTTTTCTATTTTTTTTTTAAATTTCATATAGAGATAAATATAGAGTAAAGAGAAAAATGTTCATTTTATATTTATTGTGCTTTAATTTTTATATTTATTATACTTTAATTTTTGTTTAATGTCAGAACACATGATCAATCTTTGCAATAACCCTTATCCAAAATAATGCAAAGTAAAACATCAATACGTACATATTTAACAATAATCCTTTAATTGTACTACTTACTACTACTATCACAAAATATCCCATGTGATAACAAAAAAAAAAGCATGCGATATACAATTCATGCTACATCATCAAATGATGACATAAACATTTCGTACCAATATATTTTTATGAGAATCACATACCAATAAACAAATCCATCATATAAATAGGGGAAAATGTTAATAAAAAGGGTGGGGTTAAGTAATATGAAGAGTTTTAATTAATTTATTACATGTTTTATTTAAAAAATTTAATCAGAATGTCAATTTTAAATATAAATTATGAAATTTATCAACATGTTTTATCAGAGAAATCTATAATTAAAATGTCAATACTAATTAGAGAATATAAATTTTTATTTACGATTATAGTTGTAAAAATTAAAAGGCCAATGTTGTTTAATATTAAGTATGTTATTATTTGCCCTTAATATTTACAAGTTCTTTATTTTTCTGTAAATGGCGTAAAATTCAAATTATATGATATTTATATGATATAATAGGTAGATGTGTAATTTAGAGATAATGATCATTTTTCAACAATAAAAATACAGGTTGGGTCATAAAAGGTCGGATAAAGTTCAGGTGTCGGAACGGGTCAATATTGTCAGGTCTAGTCCAACACCCAAGTTGGTCTAATCTATCTATATACTTAAAATAGGAACTTTTCGAGCGATTTCATTGGTTACTTAAAAGAAGTACTTTTCAAGCCATTTTATTGGCTACAGTTTTTGTTCAAAAATATTATATTTATTTAAGTGGAATAAAATAAGATAAAAAGATAAATTTTGGTTTAAGTAAACTTCTACACATGGTTGATAATTAATCTCATATATATTCACCCATTTTCTAAATTTCTCTCCGTATGAGAGAAGCACCGTTTAGTTGAATTTTTATTTTTTGGAATTTTTGTTGCTTATTTTGTATGAAATTAACAATAGTTTTATATATACTATATATTATCATTGATTAATTATTTTCTTGTGCTCAATTTTCAGACACAGTGTTATGATTGACTTGCCAAAGAAGTTGATGATTTACCAGAAAGATATCAAAACAACGGAAAACGAATTACTCTTCTTCATCACAAGGTTCTATTTTATGCTTATAATGCGACATCAAAGAGCAGTCATGAAGGTAGTATTTTCATACTTCTTATTCATATTGGGGCCAAATTGACAAATTGGTAAAAAAATTGGAGGTTGTGGACAAATTGGTAAAAAAAGTTGAAGGTTGGACAAATGGGTAAATAAAAACAAGGAGTTGAACAAATACACCCAAATTTGACCATTTAAGTAGTTAAATGAAATTTCTCATCATTAATTAATTAAAAGTAACTAATTAAGTTAATCTTATCGAAAATAATAATAAAAAAAGGCATTGAAAATAAACTTGTTTTGTCAATTAATTTGCCACACAATTTTTATTTTATTGTTTTTGCAATAATTTAGCCGGGTGTATGTAAGAATCATGAAGAACTAGAAGGGTAAACATGTCTATGTATTAGATTTGAGTTAGATCGATAGTATCGGTGAAAGTATGGTCGGAATATACGAGCTAGACCAAAATATATATCGAGTTTGTAATACGTAACGAGGTCAAGTCATATTTATATACAACCAATACAGGTCACACGCTAAAATTATACCTTAATTTATAAAAAAAAAAAATATTTTAATCATATCTCTCATTTATTAGACATTCTAATAATTTGAAGGTCGTATTTTCTTTGATTTTTCTTAATAAGTGGATTAAAAATATCAAAATTTTATAATTTTAGAAATACGTAAATAAAGCTATTAAAAAAAAAAGTGAACATTGGCAAATACGTAAAACGCAAATGATAACAAACAGGAAACGGGGAGTATACAATGAAAAAAATGGTGTAATTAAAAAGTTGAATTAAGCACACATTAATTAAGGGGATGATCACTTTTTTTGGTGTATTTGTCCAACAACTTGTTTTTATTTACCAATTTGTCCAAATAAGAACTTTTTTTACCAATTTGTCCACAACCCCTACTTTTTTTTACCAATTTGTCAATTTGGCCTTCATATTGGTGATGACTAATGAAAAAAGACTATTATTTTCGTGTTTGTATGGTGATTTTTAAATTGTTGAGTATGTTGGTTTAATTAGGAGCATCCATTTTACTATTTTACATATATGGATTACCAAAGAAAAACGATTATTGTTTTACAAGAATAAAAGATCTTTCTTTACCGAACTCTTTTATGAAATAGGCTCGATGTTTTTCGTGTTCGGTGTTTCCATGCTTAATAGGTTATTTTTGAATTGCTGGTTTTTGTTAGTTTAATTAATAGGAACATAGATTTCAATTATATGTAGTAGTTCTTTTAGAACCTATGAATTATGTCACTTGCCATTACCACCTATAAATTATAGATGTTCCATATTTCCCACATCTTTATAGTGTTGTAACTTATATTTGCTTCAGTTTTTGGCTCTATAGTCTATACCCTTCTATTTATGACTTGACGGTCTTCAAACATTAAGAAACTGATGGTCGATTCCTAAGAATCATATTTTTTTGCGTAGGCATAATATGCATAATACTGATGTTTGAACGAAGAATTTATCATAATCGCAAATTAAGGTTGGGGTAAATTTTCATTTAAGACGGGCATATCTATCTTAACTCTTAAACTTAAGACGGGTTACATAAGCTTATTTGGGTTTTATCCCTTCTGGATATGGTTTTAATCGACGAAGCGGTTAATCCGGGAAGAGCGTATGTATGATACCCACCACTTAACAAAGGAATGGACACGAAAAGTACACAAAGTATTTGATTAGGATTAAACCATTTCATATTAGCGAGTGGAGGAACTTTTCGAGCTATTATAGATTTCGAAATAAATAATATCATAATTACAAATCTGCATATATTAATCGATTGGTTAAAAAAGATAGATATTGCAAGGCTTTGAATGCTAAAGTTTATTAATATTAGTAGGATACTATGTACTCTGTATCATTCTATATAAGTGTCCTACGCCAAAAATTTTAATATGAAATTTTCCATAGACGATCTATCCCCTCTTCCCTAATGCCCCTTCCCATATCATGGATCTATCCCCTCCCCTCCTGGAGTAATCATATGCATACAGAGTATTAATTATTAAAATAGAGAAAAGCTAATAGGCCAACGAATACATATTCAAATTGATAAATACATAGAGGAAAAAGGGTACATGTACATGCCTACATGGAGCAAAGATGAGGCCTTTGAATGGCAAGTAGAGGAATAAGAAGCTAATGAATAGTGCATGGATGAATGAGGAGCCATCAAACAGCGGAAGGAAATAAATTGCAATCAGCATAAGGAGGAGAGAGCTTTGTTAATCTACGCAGGTTACCAAAGAGCTTTGTCAATTTTTACGTACGAATATTATGAGAGTACTAATCCAAGATTACTAAAGTAGAGGGTTAATTAAAGAGCTTATCGACAAGTAGCTTTGTCGATGTGTACGTACTTAATATCATGAATCATGATAGTACTAAAAAAATCAAAGAGTAGTAAAGTAGAGGGTTAATCCTACTTATGAAAATGTTTACCTTTGAATAAATTAAAATACCGCTCAAAAATAATATATAAAAGCCTTAAAAGGTAAGCAAGCAATTTAGACACATAGAGTATAAATTATATGCGCCATATTTTTGCGTGTGATTTTAATCATGCCAATTTCGTAATGTAAAATTTCAGAGAGGGTAATAGCATTAATCGCACATAGCGACCCAAGCTCAAGTAAATAATCGCTCCAAAAAAACCTTTTGAACATCGTCATAGTAAATTCTTGCAAGCTAACCTAGCAAACGGGTCAACTGGATCAAGGTCGGGTCGGGTTCAGTTTGGGCCAGGCTATTTCAGGTCAGTCATTCCGGGTTAGCAAGCATTCGGGTCAGATCGGGTCAGTTTGATCATATTAGGTTCTATTAATTTCAATTTCTATGGAGATAATGACCAGTTTGGAATAATAAACATTCGGATCGAGTCATATTGGTTCAGGCCAATTCGAATTACGGATTATGTTTGGCTTCTCGGTGCAGTTGTCAGGTTATTTGGATCGAGGCAATTTTGCGAGGTCTACTTGAAAGCTACTGTTACGATCTTACCCGGGCAACGCCCGTGCTTGAAACCTAGTATTAAAGATGTCAAAAATTTGAACCGACTTGTAAAACTGATCTGTTTTAATAGTGTCATGATCCGTAATTTTATACATAGTTATTATAATTTTTTTCATCCTTTTTTTTTAAAAACAAAATTCAATCTTTTGATCTTAGACTAACTTTATCTCAAATCGGCCTGGTTTTGATCAAGCTCAAATAAGGCTAGGGCAGGATATCAATTTGACCGAGCTTGCATCAATGTTCGATATGGAGGACTTGGCACATTTTGATCGTCGTGGACCCAAAAGACATCAACATAGATCATTTGTGGACCCAAAGTGCATATATTCTCCCAAAAGACATCAACATTGAACATAGTACAAATGATCTATGTTGATGTCTTTTGGGTCCACATTTTGATCGGTGTATTTGATAGATCATTTTGATCATTTGCCAAATTGCTAGGTCAACAGTCTAATTGCCAAGTCAACAGCCGATAGGGAGAATATACGCTCTCGGAAGTCAATTTCGACTTAAGAACTTGTTCACTACTGCTGCACTGAAATTTGACAACTAAGCAGCTTTATCCGTTGCAACAAATCCCGTTTATCATGAAAGGACTAAACATATTGAGCTGAACTGCCATTTTATTAGGGAGAAGATGATAGGACGAGTTGTGAATACCTCTTATGTACCTTCTGACAATCAAGTTGTTGACATCTTCACTAAACATGTTCCCATAGCACACTATCAAAGAATATTCGCAAGCAAACAAGACGTCTTGAGAAGTTTTAAGTTAAGACGTCTTTTAGCCAAGTCCAATAAGTGTCTGTCTATACTGCTTGATTGTCATATTCTGGGAAAGAAAGATTAAACACAAAATATCATAGATTCATAGCCAACTTCTATGGCTTCGCCGGACAATACTTCCAGACTTGATTATTGTAGCTCGTTGGGCACAACAGGATAAACCGCATTCAAGGCCTTGTTACGATGTTCTATCTTGCATAATTCAAATGCTTAATCAAACATATATACATACCTCAACGTCCAAGTCATTTTCTTTACCTGACTTAGTCTTTCAGTCGTTTACGAGCTGCGATTTTGTATTTTCTTTCGTTGTTGGTAAAAATGAGGGTAAAACCAAGGGTATGTATGATCAAAGTGCAACGATATTAACAAAAAGTCGACGATACATACATATACATTACCCTAATCATCAAAGGAGGTAGAGGTTTAATTCATGGTGTTTGGCTCAGACCATTAAGATAATTGTCCATTGATGAAAACATCCCGGACACCATTGAGTTCAAACCGCACGTTGCCATCATCTCGATACAGAACATTTCCAACAGTTTGTTCACCCGCAGTATTGGTGTTGTGACCGATATTAACATTGGAAGAATGCTGAACTGTAACAGCAGCTTCACCAACACGAGGTTCAGAGTCGGCCGTGTTACCAATGTTTATAATCACATTCTGTTGGCGAGCATAAGGCCGTCTTCTTGTTTCTTGTCCCTCCATGTTTTCCTCAGGAGAATCGCCAATGCTTAAAGCTATCTCATGCTCGATCATTCTTAGGCTCATTGATAGTAGATACGATAAGCAATTAGACCAAACCTGCGATAAAAAGGGAAGCCGGGATCCTTCTGGTTCGGTCCAGGGCCCCGCCTGAAGCTGATCTTCAACATGCACAAAGTCATCGTCTGATGAAATGCTGTAGTAATCCGTATCTCTATCCCCAGATTCATCAGTATTGATGATATTTTCTACATCGTTGTGAGCGGAGATGAACACCCATTGCTCATCGCCAGAACTGCCCTCGTCATCACCTGCTCCTGCATCATGCAATAATACATTATACTCCGTATTATAATTAAGCACATCATATGCTCTAGTGCTCTA
>JAGPOY010006366.1:0-10363 GCA_018983105.1 Silene uniflora | reverse complement strand
ATTAAATTACAAATTTAATGAATTATGAAATATTATATTTTTTAGGAAATCTAGATTGATTTATTTACCTTTTAATAATTTCCAAAATAAAATATATTTTCTTATGTTAAAATAATTAACATCTTTATACTAATTAATACCACAGTGGGTCAAAATTACCATATTATGTTGTTCTCTAAATTTATATTTGAACCAAAACTATATAATATTTACATTGAAGTCCCTTGTTCAGGTCCATCGCACAGCGCTAGCAATTACAAACTATATAATATAATTAATTTGTATAAATTTATTTATTTACATTGAAGTCCCTTGGTTTCTGGATTTAATATATAGTATTGATTGATTGATAGCTGTAAAATGAATTCAAACACAACCCTAGTAAAAGTTCCCGTCTTATGATAACTGATAAGTTAGGGTAAAACTAATTTCTATACTTAACCCGTTTCAAATTTAAGACCAATTATCCAGCCTATTAAATTCCCTTAAAAATCCGACTTTTCACATACACATAACACAAAAACTCTCCTCTCTTTTTCACGGATTTTTTCACATTCCTTCTCTTTTCTGTCTGCATGTCGCCTCTTCATACTTTTACTGTTTTACCCTCAATTATTCTCCTTATTCCACTCCTAAAAATTTGGTAAATTTTCCAAAATCTCCCTGAAAATCCGTTGAAAATTATTGAAAATTCTTGATTTTTTTCACATGGGTTTTATCAAAAAATCATTAATTTCACTCTAGTACTCCTACATTGTACTCCGCAGTAAAAATCTTTCTCTCTCTTAGCATTACAATAAAGTAAATTTTTTTAACTGTGCATTGTTCTCTGGTTGTTCCGCCATTATTACCCTTTTTGGGTAAATTTTTTCATTATTCAAGGTTACCCTTTTCTTTAATCTTTCTAATTCTAGTATTTATTTTTTCAGGGTTTTCTTACATGTCGATATCGTCGTATGGTACAATATCGTTAGCATTGTTATTATTAAACGAGGTGTATAACAACGTAGGTTAAAGTTTGTTGTACGCATACAACGGTCTTATATTCGATTATTTGTCTATGGACAATGTATTGGTTAGTGTGATATGGGTCCAATTACTTTCATGTTATTAATTATAATGAGTAAATGTCAATTTCCGTTTTAAATTGATGAAGAATTCTGTTTGTGTAATTAATGTTGTCAATTTTTTTTTACTTTGTTTCTGTAATTTTGATCAAATGTAGAAAAAAAACTAGTTTTGGTATGATAATTTAAGTGTACATTTCTGTGTAATCACCAAAGGAAGGTTATTAATTGATCTGGGGGTTCATCCGACTCCCCTTACCACATAATTTGCGGGAACTATTGAGGCACTCGGGTAATGTTGTTGTTGTTGCTTAATGAATTGTAATGTATTTTGTGTTTTAGAGGAAAATGTACATTACAAGCCAAAAAAATTACCCAAATGTTCATAATTCTTCTGAATCACTATCATTTACTCTTTCCGCCTCAGTCATTTGTTTCCCTTTTATATTCATTGTGAGGAATATTTTAATCAAAGGTAAACAAATGATTGGGGCGGAGGGAGTAATGAATTATGTGCTTTAGCTGGCCCTGGGTAGTCTCGGCTTGGATTGGCCTGGTTCAGGGTTGTGCTCAGGCCTGGATTCGCGGGTTTGATGGGTTCTTATTTTTTCGGCTTTGCTATGAGTACTTTGGTTATGGTAGGGTAACTTGGTAGTCTGAATTTCGAGTTCATTACATTAGAGTAACATTACTTGTTTGATTTCAGGCCTAGTTAAACTAATACTCTCGACCCCTCTTACCCCGCAATTTGCAGGAGTCCTTGAGGCACGGATGTAATGTTGTTATTGATGTTTTTTTAGAGTAATACTCTGTAGGTTTTTCTGATGTTTACCCTTTGCCTGCTGTGTCATTCCTATTTACAGTTAGTAGACTCGGAAAATGTGGCAGGAATTGCATTAGAATAAGTGAATAACATTATTTGGCTTTGTTTGTTGCATCTTGTATTCATGTTTTTAGTTTCAAATTTGGCGTCTTTTAATCGTGTCTCTGATAGGTAAAAAATAAAGTTGCTGATTTTCTATTTGTTGCAGATTGAACTGTTTGGAGTACATTGTTGCTTTTCTGCTCTGTGTTGTGGTTTGATTTGTGAAAAGTAAGAATGACGTCTGTACCAGTAGGCAGGAGAACGCGGCTTCAGCGAGCTATGCAGGAGAAGTTGAATAAGGAGAAAAATAAAGGTTGTTTTCCTACAAGAAGTACACGGAGTAGCGTGAGAAAATATGGTAATGTAGGTCTAGTTAATGAGGAGGAGGATGACGATGATGATATTATTGTGGTGGATGAAGCTGAGTATAATAGAAGGGTTGCCGCTCTTAAAACTACTTCCGTCACTCAAAGTGGAACAGTTGAGAAGACCCATGTTTCGGTGAAGGATGATAGTAGTAAGAGTGGCAAAGATGACGATAACAATGCAGAGAATAATGTTGATGACGATATTAATGAGGAGGACAAGGATCTTGCGAATGGTCACAGCTGTATTAAGGTGGTGGATGAAGCTGAGTATAATAGAAGGGTTGCTGCTCTTAAAACTAATTCCATTAAACAAAGTGGAAGTGTTGAGAGGAGCCGAGATTTGGTTAAGGATGGTAGTTGTAAGAGTGGCAAACATGACGATAACAATGCAGAGAATAATGTTGATCACGAGATTAATGAGGAGGACAGTGATATTGCGAAGGGTCATGTGACCTATTATGAGGTTAGTGACGATTCCTTGGAAATGTTTGAGGAAAAACCGAACTCTGATTATAGCTGTGACAGTTCCGCTGTTACTAGTTCCGACTCAGATGATGAAACCATGAATATCCACAGGGAAGCAGAAGATGAAGTAGGCAGTTCCACTGAAAAAGAGATTGATAAGAATGATAATGTTGACAGTGGTGATCGTGATAGTGACAGTGATAAGGATAGTGACAGATTGAAGTGCAATGACAGCAATGATGAGAAGAGGAGGGAGGGAGTTTCTACTGATCTTTTGTTCGGAAAAAGAAAGTATGATGGGTTGGTTTTGCCTTTGGCACCTGAGAATAATGCCCCAAAAGATGATTTTGTGGGTAGAAGAACGAGGTCTCATCGTCGCATAAAGTTGCCTAGGAAGAAAATAAGAGATGGAACTGTTAGTTGCCCGGTCACTATTGATTCACATTCATCCTCAGACAGTGATAACAACGATGGTCATGAAAATAGCCATAAGCCTGATTATGCCAATGCTTGTGGAAATGTTGGCTTTAGAAAGAGACGTAGGCTACGTAGGAGTACTTATGTGGAAAGCAGTTCTGAGCCTGAGAACGACTCTGATCCCGAGAATGGCCCTATGCCTGTTCCTGAGAATGACTCTGATCCTGAGAATGGCCCTAGGCCTGTTCTTGAGAATGACTCTGTTCCTGAGAATGGCCCTATGCCTGTTCCTGAGAATGACCTGATGCGTGATCCCGAAAATGACCCTGATCCTGAAAATGACCCTAAGCTCGATAATGACCCAAAAGTTGAGGCTGTCCATGAGTCTTTGGACGACAAAGGATGTGAGAATGTTGGCTTTAGATGGAGAGGCAGGCCACGCAGGAGTACTTGTGTGGAAGGCAATTCTCAGCCGAAGAATAACTTTGTACAGAATGGCCCTATTCTCGAAAATGGCTCTAAGATTGAGCATGTCCCTAAGCCTGTTGACGATAAGGGATGTCAGAATGCTGTCAAGAGAAAAAGAGACCCTATTCTCGAAAATGACTCTAAGGTTGAGCATGTCCCTAAGCCTGTTGACGATATGGGATGTGAGAATGTCGTCAAGAGAAAAAGAGCCAGGCCTCCTAAGAATAGGAACCTGGAGAAAGAGTGTAGTCCTCCACGGAAGAAGCAAAAGCTGAAGTCTAGCAAGGTTGGAAACATATTGCTTAACGCTATTTTAGAGAATAGTAATACAGGGTGGGAGACCCCTGCATGTTCTGTAACTGGAGCATTTCTTCCCTTGAAATTCAGTTTTACGGCCAAGAAGTCACTGCCCGAGAAAACCAAAGAGGAAGAAGAAATAGAAGGACTCTTCAATGATCTAGATTTTGCTCTTAGAACTTGCGATGTTGGCTGCTCAACTTCTTCTTGTTCGGTAAGGTTTCATATATCAGTTATTTACTCATGGCTTAGGAAGGTCGCGTTCCCTAGTTAATTAGACATATTCTCTTGTATCCTTTGTTAGTCAGCCAGCTACTTGTGTTACTGTTTTCAGGAAGAAGATGGTGAAAACGATGATGTTGATTCCGATGATGGTGCTGTTGTGCAAGGCAAGTTGTGTTGCCGAGGAAAGCACTACTTGATTCTTGATGACCAAATTGGTGTTAGGTGCAAATACTGCTCATTTGTGAAGCTTGAAATGAGACATGTCATACCAGCTTTTGTAAGTTACTTCATGTTCCTCACCTGTTTTTTTTTTTACCAAATTCTGAATTTCCTCAACTCTAGCTGTACTAGTATCTTCCATTGAATTGTTTACGTTCTTTAAAATATGTGAGGAGAATTTTGAAAAAACGTAAACAATTCAATGGAACAGAAGAAGTACAAAATTAGGTCCTGGGTTTGGGCAGGATATGTCATTACCTGATTCAGTTTCTGTCAAAAGTTTCCGAGTTTCTCATACTTTGCGCTTCACTTCTAGTTTTTTTTTTTTTTTTTACCAATGGTGCATTTAAAGCCGTCTAAACTTGCCTGCTCTGAAACCTGATATAGCCTGGTAGAATCTGCTCCTTTCACCCAATCGCCTCCACGACATTTTTTTAGGTCCAGTCGAGCCAGTTTACTACATCCACTATCCTTGCCATTTTCTTAAAATTGTGTTGTCTAAAAAAGATACCAAATCCAAGAAATAACATCGTATAATAAAGTTCCATAAAAGTCGTTAATTTCATTCGGATAGAGTTGATCCATGATTGTATACATGTACTATAGTTTAGATAGATTACGGCCTTAAAAGATTTCTCCTTGTTCTACTGATATCCCTCTTCATTCTATATGCTCCACGGATTGTGACAGATTACTCTTGGTTTTGCATGTTTAGGACACCGATCCATTTGGGAGATCAGAGAACAAGAACCATCGTTTGTTTCCTGGGGACGGATACAAAGCTGGTGTCTCTAACGGGTTAAATCTTCCTGATTTTGAATTCAACCCTGAACATGTTCATTCAGATAAAGATCAGGGTACGGTGTGGGATCTCGTCCCTAAGGTAAAAAAGACTTTATACCCTCACCAGCAAGAAGCATTCGAGTTTATCTGGAGAAATGTTGGAGGAACAACAAAACTAGATGAACTTGGAAAACTGACGAATTTCCAAATCGGAGGGTGTATCATATGCCATGCACCTGGTACCGGAAAGACCCGCTTGGCGATCACCTTTCTCCAATCTTTCATTAAGAAAAATCCAATGTCAAGACCCGTCATTGTTTCTCCAACGAGTATGCTTCTTACGTGGGAAGAAGAGTTTGCCAGATGGAATGTTGATGTACCATTTCACAACCTGAACAAAACGGAACCTTCTGGCAAAGAGGATCGGGAGGCTGTCAGAGCCACAAATAATGTTAGGATGCAAAAGCTTTGCTCATGGGCCAAGGGGAAGGGTATTTTAGGAATTAGCTATCGGCTCTTTGATGAGCTTGCTGGTGAAAGGAAGGGCATGGACGGGAGTATAAAGAAAGCACTTCTCGAGCAGCCGGGTATCTTAGTATTGGATGAAGGGCACACCCCGAGGAACAATGACAGTAATATCTGGAACGTCTTGACTAAAGTTAAAACAAAGCGAAGAATCATCCTTTCCGGGACTCCCTTCCAGAACAATTTTGTTGAACTTCATAACACACTTTCTTTAGTCAGAGAAGAATTCAGGAATCCTCTTTCATTAGGAAATTACATTGACGAAGATAGAAAAATTGCGAAATTAAGGAAATGGATGAAACCCTTTGTTCATGTCCACAAGGGGGAGATCTTGAAGAAGACGCTCCGTGGATTATATCATTCTGTTGTGTTTCTAAAGCCGTCTGATCTACAAAAGACCTGCTGTCAGCAATTGTCGGGAGTTAAATACATTATCGAAGAGAATCATCTGGTATCTGTCGCTTGTGTTCATCCCTCGCTTTTAAATGTGTGTAACCATGTACCTGACATTATCGACAAGGCATTATTGGAGAAGCATAAGGAGAACCTGGAAGTCGGTTTGAAGATCAAGTTTCTCGTAGAACTTATTAATCTAGCTGTAGGGGAGAAAATCTTGGTGTTCAGCCAGTACTTGCAGCCCTTGAATTTCATTGCAGATTTGCTGAAGTCTCGGTATGATTGGTCCGAGGGAGAAGAGTATCTTTACATGAAAGGGCAACAAGCCACAAAGCAAAGACAAACCTCTATTAATCGCTTTAATGATCCAGGTAGCGAGGTTAGAGTTCTTTTGGCCTCAATAAAGGCGTGTGGTGAAGGAATTCATTTAGTTGGTGCCTCGAGGGTGGTCTTACTCGATGTTGTTTGGAACCCGTCAGTGGAAAGGCAAGCGATCAGCCGGGCTTACAGGATTGGACAGCTGAAAGACGTGTTTGTGTATCATCTTATACTCTCGGAGACATTGGAAGAAAAGAAGTATCACAAACTTTTGAATAAAGGCCGTCTTTCTGAATTGGTTTTCTCTGAAGGCGGCAAAAGTGAGAAAATGATAAATATGGGATCAAATATTTCAGAGGATAGGGTTCTGGAAGAAATGATCCAAAATGAGAAAACGACTGATATGTTTGTGAAGATTGTCCGGGAATCTGGAGCCGACCAACTGATCAAGAGCTTTAATCCTGAGAATCAGTAGTGTACTGTGTAACTGTACATATTGGGTTTCAGCTTGTTGTTAAAAGAACAAGTTTCTTCTTATTTTCTGAAATCATCAGAAAAAAAAATGTACAAAGAAAGTTGTTCTTATAACAGGAATCTGAAACACAGTACATCCTTTTTTTTTTCTTTTTTTGAGAAGACGGCTTGCTCCTATTACACCCTTATGGTGGGACCTTTCCACGTACCCTCGCCTTGCAGGGATGCCATCGTGCACCAGGCTGCCTTTTTAGAAGATCACCTGTTTTGCTGTCAAGTTCAGAAAATTATGCTGTCAATTATGTGACAGAGTTGCTGTGTGATGTGCTTGTGTATTTTTGTGTACAGTATTTTAGATTGAATAAGCTTGAACTTGCACATGTTTTTTTCCAAGACTTTGTAAGCCATGATTATAAAATAGTCTCTCCGTTCCACTTACATCGTCATCTTCTTGGTTATATAGTCTGTGAGACTACGAGTGTATCTACAACATAAATTCGACCAATCGACCCTCTTCTTTCAGCCTAGAAAATTTCTGTCTGCAAGAACAAGGCCAATCATACAACTTGACCGATTTGACAATTCATTCCTGTCCAACATCCAATCATTCCTATATTTTCACATTGCGATTGGTTCGCGACTGCAATTTCATTCAGTTAAGAGAGATAAAATCAATTGCAGGAATGCAAATGGGGAAGATTTGCATAGCGATAACGAATGAGGCAAGAAAAAGGGTAATTTCCCACTAATGATCAAGAAACAAGACAAGAAACTACTACATTATAATTTCATCGGTAACTTCACACATTAGAAGTATATAGCTTACAAACGCTCTTGGATAGGCAAACACCTAAAATTTCGAATAGAAATGACAGATGGAAGTGCAGTACTGAAACTGCTATTTTTTTCAATGGCAGACTTGTACCCAAATATATCATAGCCCATTTCCTTGCAGTTTGAGAAACATCTGATCTTCAGTAATTCCTCGTGTCATAGAGTCCAAGCTGTGTATCAGTCCTGCAGTCTAGATCTCGTCTTGGAATCATGGCTTGTGAAGCTTAAAGCCAAACACTCTTGGAGTGTAGCTCTGACTCGGCTTCTGAGGTTTCAGATGTGGGTATGTCATCAAAAACAGGTGAGGAAATGTCGTCCCAAAATATGCGCCATCAACATCTAAAAATCGTCAAGGTAAACATGGATCTGGGAACAGATTATCATAAATGGGAGCGCGGGAATAAACTGTCCCTGGTGAAGTACAAGAGAATAATACAAAGAAAGTAGGAACATATATATTTTTTTTAAGAACTCAAAAGTCAAAACTAGGTTAACTACCAAAATTCAGAAATGGTTTCTTGTAAAAAGCAACTTTGCCGAATACGGAATACCTCACCAATCCATAGCGTTTTTCAATTACTGATTCGATAACGTAGCTAATTGAAAGAGGGACTCATCCTACTAAGTAGTGTACCCTTTCCTTCTCATAGAGACCTTGAGAAGAAGCATAAACTCTAACAGTAACAAGATGGCCAAATCTGAATAAGAAAATCAAAAGACCTCAAACATATTTTTGATAAATAATTTGGCGGGAATACTTTTTTCAGATGCGGTGAGAACCCCATTTTCATAGTTCATTTTAGAGCAATAAAAGAACGTTGTTCAAACAACTGAACCCCTAAGCATAAGCAGAAAAGATAATGAGTACAAAGGTAGCACACCAGTCAACGAATAAAACTTTGAAGGTAAAAGGCGTGACATAATCAAATAAAGGATACTGCCTTGATATTTGGACCTGGGGTAGTAAATATCTTCACATTTAGGGCAGTAGATCTTCACTGTACTTGATCGAGGAAGATCAGACTGCCCAACAGGAAGGCAGGGTTGTCCAACGCAGAAAGCCCTAGGACATCTCCCACAATCATAATTTTTGAATTTCTCGAGCTGTATGTTCCCAAAATAACCAGTTAATACTTTTGCATTGTTGCTAAACAATGTTACGTCTAGGGAAAAAGAGTAATTCTCACCATTGCAGCCAAGCCTTTGCTGGTCAATATGTATCGAGCATGAATTAAACCATATAGCATTTCTGCTGCAGATTCAACTAGTTCATTTTGTTCTTCAGTGAACATATCACCTGTATAACAGTAACACGTATTCCTTGTCAAGAAGCGGATTGACACTAAGATATTTTAAAACTGCATGTTTAGAAATAATAAACTAATAATAACCCAACTACACCTATAAAAGAACATTTTAGTAACCACCTTTATAGGGTATTTTGGTAGATAACATGCGTTTTAAGTTTTAACAATAACTTAACCGCCTTACAGAGGTACACAAGTTTTGTGCCAATCAAAAACACATCTAAGCAGAAAAGTTATGCACACATCAGTGTCTACAGGTTATCGCTGGATACCAATAGAATCCAGCAATGTGCACAGCAGTACTATGATAACAATGTCCCAAACTCATGCATCATTGCATCTCAAGCAAGCGATGATGAACAGCTTTGACTAAGAAAAAGAGAAGTAACTTACCGTGTGAGGATTCCACATCCAGTATCAAATCCAGGGCATAATCATAGTAAGGAACTTGACTGCTCAACCCACAGAGGTTGAAATCATCTTGTATGTAATCATCATCGACTTCACAGAAGAACTCATTTCCCCGCAAGTTACAAAACCACGAAATCCAAGAAGTGTCGTCGCCCTCTGAACCACTGACGTCAGATTCTTCGCTATCGGTTTCTGATTCATCTGCAAGTCAAAGAATGTTTAAATACCATTGAAATCCTACCTTACCTTGATATAAAAAAAAAATGAATGACTCCAAGAAAAAAAATGTTTTGAGGATTTGACGTTCGACTGTTTTCTAATAAAGTCAACATGATGCTTTAACTAAATAGAACTACAGTTCTCAAAAATCCAGAAACAGCCACGGCTTGACAGAGTGCAATAACAATTAACATTGTTCTATACAAAACAACCTGAATCACAGAGGCCCTACAAATCAAGTAGGGCAACCTAGTAACAAACTTGAAATGCCTATCCATCTGATCTTTTGTTCCATTATACTCAGTAGCCAGCTCGGATATGAGCAGAACAAGACTTTCAAAGCTTCAGAAAAGCCTCAACAAGCAATTATAAGGCATGTAAAACAAGAAAACAAACAGAGAACTGTATAATTATACAACGAAAAATTACTAGCAAAGCAAGCTCTGATGGCAAAGTGATTCCACAATTACAGTTGCCCTTAGCAAACTAAGGGTTACAAACCAAAGAAGTAGCATTCGTAAGATATATCGTTCTTCGTTTAAAAAGACGTGATGCAAAATGCGACGACGAGGCCCAAGGTATAGTTTATTTGCAAGAGGATCAATATTTTGTGCCAGAAGAGCCTTATTTACAGTAGAATGTACGGTTATTCATATTTGAGAGAAAACTGAAGCATAGAGCCATAGATGGGTGAAAGAAAGGGCT
>JAGPOY010006365.1:0-10364 GCA_018983105.1 Silene uniflora | reverse complement strand
ACAACAACCGCAATATGAGTTAGGTGTGCCGTTTTCTTCAACTGGCTCAGATTTGATATTAGAGATTAAAGCTTTCATGACTTGAAACCCTAATATAGCACCTTTTGGCAAACCTTTCTTAAAGTTCGCGTCATCCAGAAAGTCCATCAAGCTCCCTATATGTTTGCGCCAAATATCAACTTTCTCTAGAACAATACTTGTATCAACTATTTGGACTTCTTCATCATCATGTTCTTCATCTTGATCATTATGCCCAACCTTGTTTCGAATGACACCCTCTGCTTTACCCAATATCTTGGCCATCTCGTCACCATCTTGCGTGAGCCTTTTGAGGTCATCATCGTTCAAAAGTTTAACCACAGCAACAGCCGCGTCATCCTTTATTATAAACTTCGTAAACTCCTCAGAAATTTCCTTCATAACATTGTTGGCTATCTTGGCAACTTTCCTGTAATCAGCAGCATCAAGGCCAGCAGCATCAAGGCCAGCAACTACTTCCCCGTCATTAGTCTCTTGATGCTGATTGCATTTCTTCTTCACCACATCGACCAAAATGCCGAATATCTCCTTGTCCTCTTTCCATAACTTCTTCAAAACACTATATTCCATAACTTTCACCACATTTTCCGCCACCCGTTCTTCTTTCATAAGCATCTTCATTTCTTTTTTCTCGATTAAGTTAAAAAAACTTTCCAACCAATTTACAGTTTGCCTTGTCATCACTCGCGACCTCCCCTTGCCTTCCGTCACTTCATGATCAACACGCTCCTTCTTCGCATGTAACTCCTTTAGCTCATTTAGAAGAGCGTTCATGTTACCATCGTAACTATTGACAAAATTGACATAGTCTTGTATTTTATCGATAACCAAAGTCTTAACACCCCCTATCACAGCGTCTACAGCGCGTGATACCGGGTCCACCATTGTTACTCTCCCAAGTCACAATACACACTTTGTTTTTTTATTTTTATTTTTTTATATACGAATTTAGCTGAAATAACCTTCAAAAAACAGAAATACAAGACACAACGATCTCAAAAAACTCTTTTTATTTTTTTTGGCAGATAGGTGTACTACATCCTCATGGCAGGCAAAAAAACAAAAGAACCGGAAAATCAAAGCTAAAAGTTGGGTTGTTTTTTGACAGGGAACGCTCTCGAGGAACTCGAAGCTAAAATTAGACAGAACAAAGAAAAGATGGGTAACGAACCGGAAAATCAGGCAGGCAAAAAAACAAAAGAAAGAATTATGTTTTACAGCTTTGGGCTTTGGCTTATAAAAGATAATAATAAAGATATGATTTCTTAAACCCTTCAACTATTCCATTTAAACAGAGTACAGAATGCACATTTGCTAATACTAAAGTCTCAAGTGGCTGAAAAATTTATAAAATATGACCAGATTGAGTTTACTTTGTTTAATTCACAACAACGGCTTTTTCTTGATTGGTAATAGTTGGAGACGAACGGTTAAATAATCAAATAAGCTGGAGTTATCAAAGAATCAGCTGCATTTGCGTCTGTAATACCCAAAAGAGTTAAAGCTAAAATAAGGGTCTAAACTTTCCTTTTTTTTCAAAATAAGGGTCTGAACTTTTATACTTTTCAGTTAAGGGTCTCCATCCACAATTCCGTTAACTTCAAGTTAGTTGTTTGGCACTTCCCCTAAATTAATTAATTGATAACATCATATTTAAAAGAAATGACTAACTAATAAGGATTTAGCCGTGTTCTCTTTGAAAGCTTATTCTTCCTCTAGCTTGTCAATTGTCATTCACTTCTGCCAGCGAAGGAACTATAGAAGGCTCGCCTGATGAGTGACGGCGACAATGGAAACGCTGAGTTTTTACATTGTTGAAGTGGGTCACCACATAGCTGGAAGTTTTCGGGTCGGGTTTGGTCAGTTTGGTTCGAGTTGATTTCGGGTTAGCTAGCTTCGGTTCGTATTGGTGGTTATTTCAGGTTACGGTCTTTTCGGGGTCAACTATTATCAAGGGTTTCATGGATAATAATAAGTTTGCAACAATAAAGATTCGGGCCGGGTTTTAGCGAGTCAGGCCAATTCGGGTTTTGAGTCTTGAGTTCGGGTGTCAGTCGGGTACAGGTCGGATTATTCATGTCGGTCATTCGAATAGGGTCAATTTTGCTAAGTTTTGTTGTTAGAGACATTGAACTCGGGATAAGTGATACGTATAGCGAGAAATAGCATATGGAGTAGTTAACGATAGGAGTATTTGACTATGTCCTACTTCATATAGAATGATGAAGTAGTAAATAATCTTAAAGTTAACGGAAATATGGATGGAAATGTGGATGGAGACCCTTTAACTGGAATTTTTAGAAGCTCAGACCCTTAAGTGGAAAAAATTGGAAAGTTTAGACCCTTATCTTGGGCTTAACTCGATAAAAAAAGACGGCATTTATATTGATTAGATCCGAGTCTTCTCTTGTTTATATACCAGAGAAGCGACAATCGTGCCCAATTGTCTACTATTTTTACTATTCTTTATCATAATCAAAATCTAAAAATTAAAATTAAATTAGGATTGATCTAGCATGAGAGTACAATATTATTAGGATTGATTGACTTTACCAATCCAAGCGATGGATGAATAGAATGACAACAATTGCAGATAAATAATGCCGATAAAAGATACAATTAACAAGCAAATGTATAAGAAAAATTCTAAGGTACACTCAGTCTCGGTGAAAATGAATTATTCTTATTTCTTATTGATTAGGGAGTACAATGACGTGATATATACCAGATGCATGTACTAATAATTTCTCAACATATAGTTAAAAGAAGTTGAGTTACCTAAAAGCAACTTAGCCTTAAATCCGCCATAGTAAAGCCTTAATTATTGCAACAGTTTAAAGACTGAAACTGAAAAAATGGGGAGAGATTTTTGAAGAAGCCATTGCGGAATTTCTTCGGTGGAAATGGACAAATGGCGGCGGTGGAACCATAGTCGGTGAAATGTAATAAGATACCCCAGTTTAATAGTCATATTCGCTTTATACAATAAAATGGGTTTAATAGATTGATGAGAATTTGAATGTAGTCCTGTAGACCGGCAAAATCAACCCGACCTGAGAAGGCTGACACGCTACCAGAATTGATCGAACTATATCACTCGAATGTGACCCAAAACCTGAATTGCATGACCCGTACATGGATCGAGCTTTGTTAACCCATAATTGAACCATCCGAAAGTACCTTACTCGAAAATCGTCCGATAAAACAGAACTCTACTCAGGGGCGGAGCCAGGATTGACATTTATCTAGGGCTAAATTTCTAGACTATATAAATTTATTGGTTAAAAAAATTCAAATGACATCCATGTATGAGTTTTGGAGTTTAAGGATACTCGGAAAGTGAAAGCTTTTTGTGTATTTAGTTCGATGTTTAGGTTAAATAAAATAAAATTTATACTTTTTACACAAAAGTTGCTTTAATGGAATCTCGAAAATAAAATTTTATGGATCCGCTATAACCGTGACATAGTTTTCTATCTAGGGATAGTAACTTTTTTTAATTATTTCTACATGACCGGTGTTAAAGATTAGCAAAAAAGAAGGTATCTAGAAAGAAAATCGGTCATATTTAGTTTTTTAGCAATCAAATATTATTTTATAATAATATCAATATAACATACCCGATAGTTAGTTAATATAAATACCGTATATCTTACAAGATTGTCTCATAAAATAAAATGGATTTTTTATGACAGATAAATAATATTGGAATTTGTGAAAAATGGATATTAAAAAATTCAAAACAAGTTGGAGTTTTATATGATAAATTACTCCGTAAATAATATTGGAATTTATGAAGAACGGATATTAATTAGGGAAGGTATTTATTATGTCTTGGAAGTTGGATTTCCGGAAAATCAAATAAATGTACAGCTATTAAAAAATATTGGACAAAACACGTGCTAGTGAGGATCGAACTCCCGTCTCCTTAGAGAAGGAACAACTCATCTGCGCCAGACTATAATCATGGTCTATAGATGCACTGAATTTTATTTAACAATTCATCTCGGGCTACAGCCCGAGTAGCCCAAGGCTAGATCCGCCCCTGACTCTACTTGACCTAAAAATACTACTCCCGCCAATTTTCCTATTATTATCTTTCCTCTTTCATTTTTCAAACGGGTTTAAAATTATTTTCCCTCTTTTTTTTTTGGAAGAAACCCATAAGGCTTTTTTTGTTTTTGACAACGCGGTGAAATAGCATTAATACGATCAAACGACACAAGAGTGTCAATGTTTAACGGAAATACATTCATTCTTAATTATTTTCTCTTTTATTTTGATAATTTTCTTTCAGTATTTATAATTTGCTAGCACTCATCAGTGCGTTCTATAAAATAATTTGTGCATGGTATTAACATCGCATTATAGCCTTATGTTGCTTTAACTAATTTTCAACTCTTACAGTAAGGGAAATGCCGATTTATTAATTTAAAAATCGGAATTGGCTAGAACATTTATAAAACATGACCCAGATTATAGCCCTGTTCTTTTGGACTTATTTTCAACTCATTTCAGTTCATTTCAGCTCAGTTCAGTTCCATTCAGTTCAGCTCAGCTCAGCTTACCTCGGCTCAACTCAACTCAGCTCAGCTCAGTTCAGCTCCACTAGGTTCAGGCCGTTTGAATTATTATTATTATTATTATTATTTTTTTTTAAAACCGGAAACTTTTATTAATAACAATCATTATTTTTACAAGAAATTGGTGGGCAGCCGAGACAAAATCTGGGCTCCCACAGCAACAGCGAAGCTAAGTCGAGCCCACAATCTCCCGCTCCGAAGGCGAGCGCCTTATCCATTAGGCCACGCGACCTGTTGTTGTTGTTGTTGTTGTTGTTGTTGTTGTTGTATCTCGACTCACTACTACGGAAACGGATTCTTGCGACGCTTTTTAAGCCCTTATGGAGACGCTAAATAGCGCCGGAAGGAGTTATACCGACGCTTTCATATGCGCCGCATTTGCCTATGCCGCTACCCCCTAATGCGACGCTATTTTATTGCGTCGGTAAAGCTGAAATATAGCGCCGCGAAAATTGAGGCGCTATTTTTGTGCTATAGCAGTGCTTTGTATGCGCCGCTAGAGAACATCCGGCGCTTTCAAAGCGCCTCATATAATACTGCGACCATCATCTATTATGCACCGCTATGCTTGTGTTCAGGCGCTTTCTTGCACCGCATTTGTACAACAATCGACAATATTATTTATTACACCTGCGTTTCCTACTATATTACCTTTCAACAAACATATTTCTTGCCACAACCGGAATTACAAACACAATTTTTCTAGAAACAAACATATCTTAGCATTAAACAACTTTAATGTCAAATACATGTCCGAATCCCATAAGAATAAATGTATCTCAAATAAAAAATACTTCAAAATAATATACAACTATCTGACACAAATTTAGTTCTCTATTATTCGCAACCAACAGTAGTAAGTGACTATTTGCGGCATCTTAGAAATACATATCTTCGGTGCCTGTTAAGCAATCCTTGCGATGAAGCTTGAGCTTGACGATACATAAAGCAGCTTGAACATAGGATTACTGGAAATTCAAGTGAAAACAATGTAAGTCGTTTATAACATTTACTATGTTATTTAATATCATATCAAATTTATCAGACAACCAAATACATCCTCATAAATTATAAGCATGAGGTATTACCATTATTGACTAAAGAAGCAAGAAAAAACACTTAAAAGTTCAAAAGGAGAGAAAAGACATAACACCAAGTGAAGATGAGACGATCAAGAGATTAAAAAAATATTTACCTTACTATTAATTATCGTGATCAGATTCTGGGCTAGACTCATCTGAGCTAGATTCACTTTCACTCGAGCCAAAATCACTTAAGGTAAAACCCACAGTATTAATCAACTTCCTTTTTAGCTTAGTAATAGTGTTTCCTTGTCTTTCGATACGATTATCCATTGTTTCTATTTTGTCCTTTAGCTCACGAATAAGATATACATGGTTGCTGTCTCCTCAGTGGTTGACATATTTAAGCCATTGGAAAAATGCAAAGTAGAAGCCTCTACAAGATCTGATGGCTTAACGCCTAGCCCAAGACCTCGAACTCGACCATATTTATCTTCTCCCCAACACTTGTGCAACAGGGTCGTCATCTAAGTTCCCATCTAAGTGCTCTTGTTTTGCAGCAATTTCCTTAATTTGACCTTGTAGATGTAATCGTACTAAAGTAACACAAAGAAATATTTCCTTTAATAATTAAAATAAATAAAAGCTTGAGACACATACCGTAACATTGGCTTCGTTCTTTTGTTGATGACATTCTACATAAACTTCGGTCCTTGTTGGAGATCTCTATAGTGACTTTTTCTAGAGAAATCATAAATAACAAGTAGATGAAACAAAATACAAAGATGTCAAAACAAAATAAAAGTAGAAGAAACAAAATACAAAATTTTTGTTAGCTAATTAAACGAGAATAGGCGTGTATACCAAATCTTCATAAATGCGTGCATGACTCTTAGTGCCAGAGGTATGAATAGGCTTTGTCTTTGCCTTCTTATGTGAAAGCCTACTATTTGCACTTCTTTTCTGTCATATCATAAAACATATTCTTAGTGCCACTTACAAGACCAATTTCACTGACCTTAACCAATTTTCATTCAATTTTGAACCTTATGAGAATTTCACTTCTAAGTTTATGGCCTCTGGTGGAGTAGTTACACATCATTCCAGAACTAAGCAAATGTACATTCACTTCGTCCGGACTTAACAGTTTACTGTTTACAACTTCCCACAAGGACAATATATTTTACCACTAGAAGAGGATAGGTCACTAGTAGCATATCTTATGAAGTCACGAACTCCTAATCGGTATTGTTCACTTTCCCTACGACTAGCCAAATTTTCCTTAATAAAATTCAGATCCATCAAACTGAAAAATAATTTCACATGTATTGTAAAGGATGTAATCAATGGTGATGATGAAAAATTTTCTACAAACTACTTAAAAATAAGAGTCATCTTGTCTAAAACAAAGATATTTACCAAATAAACATAAGTAAAGAAGATCAAACATACATATGAGACAACGTACATGAACAAATGCAAACAAATGACCGGGACGAAGGGAGTATGAATGTATGACATATCTCCTAATCCCACGAATGCTAGTTGCTCTTACCAAACTAGCTAACTCACTTAAATTTATCAGTCATGTCCCTTTGACTAGGATTTTAAGTCACAGTTTTGATAAAGATTGTTTGATTCTCTGACCATTTATGCCAAATTCATAAACTAGTACTTCATTTGAGGCCTTTGCTAGTGTACTTCATATCGGACTCATTCACTCGGCTCAACTCCCTCCCTACATGGAGTTTCCTCAGTAGTCATTTTATCTCTAGGCGGGAGAATTTCGGGAATCTAAACTTAAAGGAAGATGATTTTGAATCACAGGCATAAACATTTTTAGTAAAAGCAACAATTTTTTTAGTAAAAGCAACAATTTTTTTAGCATAAACATTTGATATATTCCCTTCATCTTATTTATTTGTTTACCTTTAATTAAAGTAACCGTCACAAAGAATAGCAATGATTGAGACGGAGGGAGCAAATTTGACTACTCCTATAAATGAATGACGCATCATGAAGTTATGTTGTGCTGATGTAAATGGAGCAGGCCATTGAAACGAAATAGTAACTAAAGTAGTAAACTAGGTTTATGAAAAGTATCCCCAAATTAAAAGCTCCTGGAAAAAAATCATAAGTACACTAGCAAAGGCCTCAAATGCCAAATTCACTTAAATTAATTTAGATGCTACCAATAAAATCGTTTGATTCTCTGACCAAATTTTGGGTGATTTATCAACAATTATCCAAAGTTAGTCATATTAGATTCAAAATTGGTTCCAATTGCAATAAAAAAGTAGCAACCATGATAAGTTTTATATGAAAATCAAGAACTATAGATAGAGATCTCATTAATCAACAAGGAAAACTAAAAAATTGGAGTAAAAATAACAGCCAGAAAGGAAAACAATCAAAAATTGGAATGATAAATCTTCAAATTTTAATACCTGAATATGTGATTGGAGCTTCTTCTTTGTCATTCCCTCTGATTACTCTTCAATTTCTGATGGAGATTCTTCTTTGCCTTTTGTCGTTCGCCGTTCGTCGTTCGCCGTTCGCAAGAATGGGGAGAGTTTTTTTTTTCAAGGGTTTTACTAATGAGAGAGGTCTTGGCGCGGATTTTAGTGAGCGTTTTTATTTTTTTGGGTTTAGTCTAGCATTTTTTTGAGGCGCTCTATAATAGCGCTCCATACTTTGACTTAATTAAACATATTTTAGCAGTTTTTTAATAAGCGCCGGGAGGTGAGCGCCTCTATATGCCATTCTTGTAGTAGTGGCCCACAATTTCTTGTAAATTTTTTTGCTTTTTATTAATAAAAGTTTCGTCACTACAACAAGTTTACAATTAGACGGCATTTACCTAGTGGCATAACCTAAAAATGCCACCTTAATTGTACTTATCGTGGCATTTATTCCTGCATTTAATCTATATGCTGTCTTGTATCATTTTCGGCAATTTCGCGCTCACTTTACCCTTTGGCGCTCATTTCTCACTCCATATTTTCATTTCAATTTTCACTTCTTCCAATTACTTTTTCCTAAATATTTAACCCAAATATTTCTGAATTATTTTCTCTCTCTTTAAAAAGGTCTCCTCTTTCAATACCCCCAAAAATAAAATCTAGTCTCATACTCTTTCTCCTTCTAACTCAGTCTGCCATTAGTGTGAAAATAAAGGAAACACAACATTTCTCATAATTAAAGGTGTGTTTGTTTAGGTTTGAGGCTCCACTTTATCAATTACCTATTTTAATTTTGACGGTTTGAAGATTTCAGGCTAAATTTGATTGGATTTAGTACTGACATTTGTTTTTTTGTGCATTTAAAGAGGTTCATATTGTCTTTGCTTCTCAATTTGATTAGATTTAGTACATATTGACATTTGTTTTTTGGGACTTTGCTATGCAAACTTACGACTTCAGCAAATCAATTGGATTTGATTAGATCTTTGCTTAATTCTTGATTTGGTGAGTGGGGACTTGTTTAACAGTAATTATTGTGTGTTACGGTCTCACACAGCAAGACGAACCATTTATATAAAATTTACTCTTTTATTGATAGCAGTAAATGAATGAAAATTTATAATAAAGGGTCGTCTCACGGTGTGAGACCGTCTTGTTCTAGAACTTGTGCTTGTTTAATGTTATGAATGGTTAATTTTTTGGTATTGCCTTCTGTTGAAATCAACTTTATAGTTTATACTGGGTTTAACATTGTTGATCATGTAATTTTTAAGTGTGAAAATATTGATTATAGGTGATTGGTAAAGTAACTTATGGTTTCCTTTGCCCAGATTTTAAAGTCTCAAGAGGATGGATATCATTTTGCTTTTGACGGAGCTTTATATAATACAATCAACTTTAGAAGCGAAGATATGGTACGAGATCATGATAATGTCAATTGAAGCTTTTGTGAATATGTAATAATAATGTAAACTTCAGCATTTTGGCTTTTTTATTTTTTTGAATATGTAATAATGTGAGCTAATAATTATATTAGCATTTTGTAATGACAATTTGTTATATGGAAGTTTTATTTTTAATCATACATGCCATTTTTATAAGTTTAATATTTTTGTTTTAATAGTTTTTTATTTTAAAAATAACAAATAGTTGAAAAAGCTTTATAAGAACAGTACCAGATAAAAAGAATTATGGTAAATACTTTTCATTTCATATTTTTTATTTTAAGAAAACCAGTGGAATTTGCATGATATGGTGGGTCCCAAAATTCAGAATTACGCAGCGTTTATATTGCCTTTTACCGGCATATATGATAAATGCCACCTAGAGCTTTTCGCGACATTGGATATAGCAGCAAAAGAATAAATGCTGTTAAAACCTTTCATGGCGTTTACAAATGCCGCCTAAATAGAAATTAAACGCCGCGAAAGATGTTCTCTGTTGTCAGTGACTTAAAGATAAGTGTGATTGAGGAGATGTAAGAGAGTTGATACCAGATGATGATATGTTGTTGTGAGTGTAATGATAGTGAGATTGGGGATGTTCGGATCCTTTTCACGTTGAGAGTGAAGGAGTATTTATAGACTTCCCCTTTTGTCCTGTAGTGGCCAAGTGGATGTAGCTAGTGGCCAAGTGGACGTAGCAGGTGGAATGTCTGTTCTGCCCTTCGCCGTGTGGACTCATGGCAGGCCGGCAGGCACGCATTGTCTACATGCCCCGTCGGTTGGATGTGAGCTCGCGTAAGCGTCTCTCGGCTG
>JAGPOY010006364.1:0-10364 GCA_018983105.1 Silene uniflora | reverse complement strand
ATTATACAAGGTTTTTAACTTATTTAATTGGCCAATAAGATATTTATCAAATAATACAACTAAATTAACTTAAAGTAAGGCCCTTCAGGCTCCAAGCTTCATTATCTACTAAAAGTTATATAAATATTTATCAGATTGACATTATGCAAATCAAATAAAATTTTTAATAAATGTTACAAGTTTGAAAAAAAAATCTTTGATTAGACTTTAGAGTTAGTGGTACCAACTACCAAGTTTACGCAAAATTTTATAAATGAGCAAGTAAAGACTTGTTTTATTAGTATAAAATCATTAGGGGCCACTTTTAAAATTTCGTTCAGGGCCTCGAAAATGTCCCTGATGGCCCCAACCTTCTTCTCTAATAGTTCAATAAAATAGAATGTATATATTTTGCAATAAACTATTGATAGGCAAGTGCATACTTTATACTTTTTTATTTGGCTGTTAGAGAAGGTTGGAGAATCACAAAAGCAAAGGTCAATGCTAAAAATGATGTGATAATTTATTATTCAACAATGGTTGTCGTTAAGAAAACATTCAAAAGTCGTAATTTTGAGTTTTTGTCTTCAATGTGCCTACTAAAACACTCGTATATCTCTTTGAATTGAAGTATTTAGTGCCCGTTACAATGATAGATCTGATACAAGTTAATCCTATTGATAGCAGGCTTAACCTGATTTAACCATTATTGATCAGAGAAAGCTCTTCAATCGGCTCACCGTCGTCGGTTCCCGACCACGAATCATGGTATAGGAAGTACATAACAAAGTAACCCCAACAACACAACCTTGGATTTCCGTCAATGTTTTTATTTGGTTCCAAATTGTATAGCATTATAAAGTCGTCATGCATTGAATCGACGACTTCTTTCCAAGTTGTAGGAAAATAAAGGTTTGTTATAAAAGGCAATTTGCATTGGTTATTATTACGTGCATTGTCATTAACTTCATACACGTATACTAGAACATCAATAAAGATGATACCCCATGAAGATAATGTCAATTTACGTATTAATAACAATTGTCGATTTCATAACAAACCTTTCTTTTTCTACAAAATTTGGAAATAAGTCGCGGATTCAATGAATGGCGACTTTATAATGCTATACAATTTGGAACCAAACAATGACATTGCAGAAAATCCAAGGTTGTGTTGTTGGGGCTACTTTGCTTGGTAATTCCTATACAGTGATCCATGGTCGAAAATCGACTTCGGTGAGCCGATGGAAGAGTTTACACCCGATCAAGATTGGTAGAATCATGTTAAGCCTACTATTAATACGATTAACTTGTATCGGATGTATCATTGTAACTGGCACTAAATGTTTCAATTCATAAAGATATATGTGGTAATTAGTAGGCACAATGGGAGAAAAAAACTTGGAACTGTTATGTCTTTTGAATGTTTTGTTATCACAGCTATTGTTGAATAATAAACCCTCACATCATTTTAGAATTGTGTGTGCATTAAACATATTGAATATAAAAAATTGCTAGATTTGGAAAAAGGGCAAAATAAATGAAATTTCAATTAATGTGTGAGGGGCTAAATGAGAAAATAAATGGAGTATTCGTAATTGGTTGTCTTATTTTAGACCTCAGTACGTAATTCATAACATACATGTTTATAAAACTAGGAAGCTAGAGAAACCATTACATTTACTTTTAATTGGAGTCTTTAGTTATGCCAAGACCTTCTCTTTTCGATTTTTGCTCAACCTTTTTCTCTAATAGTTCAATAAAATAGAATGTACATATTTTGCGATCAACTATTGATAGGCAAGTGAATAATTTATACGTTTTTATTTGGCTGTTAAAGAAGGTTGGAGAATCTGAAAAAGCAAAGGTCAATGCTAAAAATGGTGTGATTGTTTATTATTCAACAATGGTTGTCGCAACAAAAAATTCAAAATTCGTAATTTTAAGTTTTTGTCTCCAATGTGCCTACTAAAACACTCGCATATCTCTTTGAATATAAGTATTTAGTGTCCGTTACAATGATAGATCTGATACAAGTTAATCCCATTGATAGCAGGCTTAACATGATTTAACCATTATTGATCAGGGAAAGCTTTTCAATCGGCTCACCGACGTCGATTCCCGACCACGGATCATGGTATAGGAAGTACCTAGCAAAGTAGCCCCAACAACACAACATTGGATTTCCGTCAATGTTTTTGTTTGGTTCCAAATTGTATAGTATTATAAAGTCGTCATGCATTGAATCAGCGACTTCTTTCCAAGTTGTGGGAAAATAAAAGTTTGTTATAAAAGTCAATCTGCATTGGTTATTATTACGTACATTGTCATTAACTTCATAGGTGTATACTAGAATATCAATAAAGATGGTACCCCGTGAAGATAATGTCAATTTATGTATTAATAACCATGCCGATTTCATAACAAACCTTTCTTTTTCTACAAAATTTGGAAAGAAGTCGCGGATTCAATGAATGACGACTTTATAATGCTATACAATTTGGAAGCAAACAATGACATTGCAGGAAATCCAAGGTTGTGTTGTTGGGGCTACTTTGCTTGGTACTTCCTATACAATGATCCATGGTCGAAAACCGACTTCGGTGAGCCGATGGAAGAGTTTACACCCGATCAAGATTGGTACAATCATGTTAAGCCTACTATAAATACGATTAACTTGTCTCGGATGTATCATATCATTGTAACTGGCACTATATGTGTGTATTTTAGTAGGCACAATGGGGGAAAAAAACATGGAACTATTATGTCTTTTGAATGTTTTGTTATCACAGCTATTGTTGAATAATAAACCATCACATGATTTTAGAATTGTGTGTGCATTAAACATTTTGAATATAAAAAATTGCTAGATTTGGAAAAACGGCAAAATAAATGAAATTTCAATTAATGTGATGGGGCTAAATGAGAAAATAGAGAGAGTATTCGTAGTTGTTGTCTTATTTTAGACCTCGTTAAGTAAGTCATAACATACATGTTTATAAAACTAGGAAGCTAGACAAACCATTACATTTACTTGTAATTGGAGTCGTTAGTTATGCCAAGACCTTCTCTTTTCGATTTTTTGCTCAACCTTTTTCTCTAACAGTTCAATAAAATAGAATGTATATATTTTGCCATCAACTATTTATAGGCAAGTGGATAATTTATACGTTTTTATTTAGCTGTTAAAGAAGGTTGGAGAATCTGAAAAAGCAAAGGTCAATGCTAAAAATGGTGTGATTGGTTATTATTCAACAATGGTTGTCGGCAACAAAAAATTCAAAAGTCGTAATTTTAAGTTTTTGTCTCCAATGTGCCTACTAAAACACTCGCATATCTCTTTGAATTGAAGTATTTAGTGTCCGTTACAATGATAGATCTGATACAAGTTAATCCTATTGATAGCAGGCTTAATATGATTTAACCATTATTGATCAGGGAAAGGTCTTCAATCGGCTCACCGTCGTCGGTTCCCGACCACAGATCATGGTATAGGAAGTACGTAGCAAAGTAGCCCCAACAACACAACCTTGTATTTCCGTCAATGATTTTGTTTGGTTCCAAATTGTATAGCATTATAAAGTCGTCATGCATTGAATCAGCGACTTCTTTCCAAGTTGTACGAAAATAAAGGTTTGTTATAAACGACAATCTGCATTGGTTATTATTACGTGCCTTCTTTCCAAGTTGTACGAAAATAAAGGTTTGTTATAAACGACAATCTGCATTGGTTATTATTACGTGCATTGTCGTTATCTTCATAGGTGTAGATACACCTGTGAAGATAATGTCAATTTACGTATTAATAACCATTGCCGATTTCATAACAAACCTTTCTTTTTCTACAAAATTTGGAAAGAAGTCGCGGATTCAAAGAATGACGACTTTATAATGCTATACAATTTGGAAGCAAACAATGACATTGCAGGAAATCCAAGGTTGTGTTGTTGGGGCTACTTTGTTTAGTACTTCCTATACAGTGATCCATGGTCGCAAACCGACTTCGGTGAGCCGATGGAAGAGTCTACACCCGATCAAGATTTGTAGAATCATATTAAGCCTACTATTAATACGATTAACTTGTATCAGATGTATCATTTTAACTAGCTCTAAATGCTTCAATTCAGAGAGATATATGTGGGTATTTTAATAGGTAAAATGGGAGGAAAAAACTTGGAACTGTTATGTCTTTTGAATGTTTTGTTATCGCAGCTATTGTTGAATAATAAACCATCACATCATTTTAGAATTGTGTGTGCATTAAACATTTTGAATATAAAAAATTGCTAGATTTAGAAAAAGGGCAAAATAAATGAAAATTCAATTAATGTGTGATGAGGCTAAATGAATAAATAGAGGGAGTATTCGTAGTTGTTTGTCTTATTTTAGACCTCATTACGTAATTCATAACATACATGTTTATAAAACTAGGAAGCTAGACCAACCATTACATTTACTTGTAATTGGAGTCTTTAGTTATGCCAAGACCTTCTCTTTTCGATTTTTGGTCAACCTTTTTCTCTAATAGTTCAATAAAATAGAATGTATATATTTTGCAATCAACTATTGATAGGCAAGTAGATAATTTATACTTTTTTATTTGGCTGTTAAAGAAGGTTGGAGAATCTGAAAAAGCAAAAGTCAATGCTAAAAATGGTGTGATTGTTTATTATTCAACAATGGTTGTCGGCAACAAAATATTCAAAAGTCGTAATTTTAAGTTTTTGTCTCCAATGTGCCTACTAAAACACTCGCATATCTCTTTAAATTAAAGTATTTATTGTCCGTTACAATGATAGATCTGATACAAGTTAATCCTATTTATAGCAGGCTTAATATGATTTAACCATTATTGATCAGGGAAAGGTCTTCAATCGGCTCACCGTCGTCGGTTCCCGACCACGGATCATGGCATAGGAAGTACCTAGCAACGTAGCCCCAACAACACAACGTTGGATTTCCGTCAATGATTTTGTTTGGTTCCAAATTGTATAGCATTATATAGTCGTCATGCATTGAATTGACGACTTCTTTCCAAGTTGTAGGAAAATAAAGGTTTGTTATAAAAGTCAATCTGCATTGGTTATTATTACGTGCATTGTCGTTATCTTCAAAGGTGTAGATACACCTGTGAAGATAATGTCAATTTACGTATTAATAACCATTGCCGATTTCATAACAAACCTTTCTTTTTCTACAAAATTTGGAAAGAAGTCGCGGATTCAAAGAATGACGACTTTATAATGCTATACAATTTGGAACCAAACAATGACATTGCAGGAAATCCAAGGTTGTGTTGTTGCGGCTACTTTGTTTGGTACTTCCTATACAATGATCCATGGTCGCAAACCGACTTCGGTGAGCCGATGGAAGAGTCTACACCCGATCAAGATTTGTAGAATCATGTTAAGCCTACTATTAATACGATTAACTTGTATCGGATGTATCATTTTAACTGGCACTAAAAGCTTCAATTCAGAGAGATATATGTGGGTATTTTAATAGGTACAATGGGAGGGAAAAACTTGGAACATTTATGTCTTTTGAATGTTTTGTTATCGCAGCTATTGTTGAATAGTAAACCATCACATCATTTTAGAATTGTGTGAGCATTAAACATTTTGAATATAAAAAATTGCTAGATTTGGAAAAAGGGCAAAATAAATGAAATTTCAATTAATGTGTGATGAGGCTAAATGAATAAATAGAGGGAGTATTCGTAGTTGGTTGTCTTATTTTAGACCTCGATCATTACGTAATTCATAACATACATGTTTATAAAACTACAAAGCTAAAGCAACCATTACATTTACTTGTAATTGGAGTCTTTAGCTATGCCAAGACCTTCACTTTTCGATTTATGCTCAACCTTTTTCTCTAATAGTTCAATAAAATAGAATGTATATATTTTGCCATCAACTATTGATAGGCAAGTAGATAATTTCTACTTTTTTATTTGGCTGTTAAAGAAGGTTGGAGAATCTGAAAAAGCAAAGATCAATGCTAAAAATGGTGTGTTTGTTTATTATTCAACAATGGTTGTCGGCAACAAAAATTGCGAAAGTCATAATTTTAAGTTTTTGTCTCCAATGTGCCTACTAAAACAGTCGCATATCTGTTTGAATTGAAGTATTTACTGTCCACTACAATGATAGATCTGATACAAGTTAATCCTATTGATAGCAGGCTTAACATGATTTAACCATTATTGATCAGGGAAAGCTCTTCAATCGGCTCACCGTCGTCGGTTCCCGACCACGGATCATGGTATAGGAAGTACATAGCAAAGTAGCTCCAACAACACAACATTGGATTTCCGTCAATGTTTTTGTTTGGTTCCAAATTGTATAGTATTATAAAGTCGTCATGCATTGAATCGGCGACTTCTTTCCAAGTTGTAGGAAAATAAAGGTTTGTTATAAAAGTCAATCTGGCATTGGTTATTATTACGTACATTGTTATTAACTTCATAGGTGTATACTAGAACATCAATAAAGATGATACCCCATGAAGATAATGTCAATTACCGTATTAATAACCATTGCCGATTTCATAACAAACCGTTCTTTTTCTACAAAATTTGGAAAGAAGTCGCGGATTCAAAGAATGACGACTTTATAATGCTATACAATTTAGAAGCAAACAATGACATTGCAGGAAATCGAAGGTTGTGTTGCTGTGGCTACTTTGCTTGGTTTTTCCTATACAGTGATCCATGGTCGAAAACAGATTTCGGTGAGCCGATGGAAGAGTTTACACCCGATCAAGTTTGGTACAATCATATTAAACCGATTATTAATACGATTAACTTGTCTCGGATGTATCATTGTAACCGACACGAAATGCTTCAATTCATAGAGATATATGTGGGTATTTTAGTAGGCACAATGGGGAAAAAAAACTTGGAACTGTTATGTCTTTTGAATGTTTTGTTATCACAACTATAGTTGAATAATAAACCATCACATCATTTTAGAATTGTGTGTGCATTAAAAATTTTGAATATAAAAAATTGCTAGATTTGGAAAAAGGGCAAAATAAATAAAATTTCAATTAATGTGTGATGGGGCTAAATGAGAAAATAGAGGGAGTATTCGTAGTTGGTTGTCTTATTTTAGACCTCATTACGTAATTCATAACATCCATGTTTATAAAACTAGAAAGCTAGAGCAACCATTACATTTACTTGTAATTGGAGTCTTTAGTTATGCCAAGACCTTCTCTTTTCGATTTTTGCTCAACCTTTTTCTCTAATAGTTCAATAAAATAGAATGCATATATTTTGCCATCAACTATTGATAGGCAAGTAGATAATTTATACTTTTTTATTTGGCTGTTAAAGAAGGTTGGAGAATCCGAAAAAGCAAAGGTCAATGCTAAAAATGGTGTGATTGTTTATTATTCAACAATGGTTGTCGGCAACAAAAAATTCAAAAGTCGTAATTTTTAGTTTTTGTCTCCAGTGTGCCTACTAAAACACTCGTATATCTTTTTGAATTGAAGTATTTAGTACCCGTTACAATGATAGATCTGATACAAGTTAATTCTATTGATAACAGACCTAACATGATTTAACCATTGTTGATCAGGGAAAGCTTTTCAATCGGCTCACCGACGTCGCTTCCCGACCACGGATCGTGGTATAGGAAGTACATATCAAAGTAGCTCCAACAACACAACATTGGATTTCCGTCAATGTTTTTGTTTGGTTCCAAATTGTATAGCATTATAAAGTCGTCATGCATTGAATCGGCGACTTCTTTCCAAGTTGTAGGAAAATAAAGGTTTGTTATAAAAGTCATTCTGCATTGGTTATTATTACGTGCATTGTCATTATCTTCATAGGTGTATACTAGAACATCTATGAAGATGATACACCTGTGAAGATAATGCCAATTTACGTTTTATAACCATTTCAGATTCATAACAAACCTTTCTTTTTCTACAATTTGGAAAGAAGTCGCGGATTCAAAGAATGCCGACTTGATAATGCTATACAATTTGGAACCAAACAATGACATTGCCGGAAATCCAAGGTTGTGTTGTTGGGGCTACTTTGCTTGGTAATTCCTATATAGTGATCCATGGTCGAAAACCGAATTCGGTGAGCCGATGGAAGAGTTTACGCTCGATCAATATTGGTAGAATCATGTTAAGCCTACTATTTTAGCAGGCACAATGGGGGAAAAAAACTTGGAATTGTTATGTCTTTTGAATGTTTTGTTATCACAGCTATTGTTGAATAATAAATCATCACATTATTTTAGAATTGTGTGTGCATTAAACTTTTTTTATATAAAAAAATTACTAGATTTGGAATAAGGGCTAAATAAATGAAAATTCAATTAATGTGTGATGATGCTAAATGAAAAAATAGAGGGAGTATTCGTTGTTGCTTGTTTTAATTCATAACATTACATGTTTATGAAACTAGGAAGTTAGAGCAACTATTACATCTACTTGTAGTTGGAGTTTTTAGTTATGGCATGGACCTTCTCTTTTCGATTTTTTCTTAACCTTCTTCTCTAATAGTTCAATAAAATAGAATGTACATATTTTGTCATCAACTATTGATAGGCAAGTGGATAATTTATACTTGTTTATTAGGCTGTTAGAGAAGGTTGAAGAATCTCAAAAAGCAAAGGTCAATGCTAAAAATGGTGTGATAGTTTATTATTCAACAATGGTTGTCGGCAACTATTGTTTGCTTGTTTGATGGGAAAGGCCGCAAGGGTACACTGGTGCAGGGATATTTATCTTTAATTAAAATACCTTTACAAATAATGAAAGGTATACAAATGAGTGAGACGGAAGTTGTTAAAATATGACATATATTTACATTATTTTATAAAGAGTTGTAAAATTATATATTGAACAAAAAATAGCGTATATATATTAGACCTGGCAAACAGATAAGGTCGTGTCGTGTTCGTGTGAAATGTAAACGGGTCACGAGCCTTTCAACCCAAACGCAACCCAATTAAATTTCGTGTCATGTTCGTGTCGACCTACTTACATAAATGGGTCATCAAGCCTCAATCCTAACCCATTAATTTCGTGTCGGGTTTTTATGTTTTGTTTATATTTGGAAAGTTTAAGTATATTTCTGCGATGAAAATCAAGAAAAATTTCGTGCGAGGTTCGTGTTTAGAAAGCTCAACTCAAACCCGACCCAATTAAATATCGTGTCGTGTTCGTGTCGACCCACTTACATAAATGGGTCATTAAGGCTCAACCTAAAGCCGTTAATTTCTTGTCGGGTTCGTGTCGGGTTTTCGTGTCGTGTCATTGTTTGCCGCCTCTAGTATATATCCAAAAATTGAAGTCAAAATATGCTCTTTTTGGACGCTATTTACATCTGTTAATTAAACTACTTTTTTTTCTATAGAGTCAAAATATAAACAATTGAACAAGAGCAGGGACGGACCCGGGATCCAAAGTAGACATTAAGTTACCATAGCCTAGTTGGTAGAAGTGTGGATTTCTGTTTAGCTCATCTCTAGGGTTCGATTCTTGCTTGCTGAGTTGCTGCACAAGTTGAATTTTTCTTTTTGGGCCTAGACCATGCATGTAGGCCGTCCATTCAACATAAGTGGAAATATATTCATATGAGATCTTGTTTGATTCATTTTTAGTATTACATTGAAAATATTTAACTTTTATAACTTTTGCAAATACGTAGCTATAAATATTTACCGCGTTATATAAGAATTGAATCCTTAACCTTCAAATGACTAATCAAATTCTAAACCATTGAAACACTAACATTTCTTGTTAAATTGAATACTAAAGTGTATTGCGTTCTATAGAAGAGATACGGAGTATTTGTTTAGAATTTAAAGTATTTTAGAGAAAACATTATTTTATGAAAAAAAAAAAGATATTTGTGAGACCAAATTTTTTTATTCTTGTACTCATGAGTAATAACTAATTTATGGGAAAAAAAAAATCAAAATATAAATAACTTTTTGTCTTAGACAGGACAAATTAAAAGTTGTACCCCCGACACTAAATTCCTAGATCCGCCGCAACTGAACGAGAGGGAATATATTGTCTAATTAGACCAATTATGTAGTTAAGTGGACATCTCAAAATTGACAAAAACCCGCAAATAACCTATTCTTTTTTTCTTTTTTGGGTGCTAACCCGCAAATAACATATGATTTCAAAGATTTTGCAACGGCTAATAAAGTGATTATTATTTCGAAACTCAATTTTTGGGAGAACAGTATGCTCTTCTTGGACACTTTCACTTGACATATCTGGGAATCTGGCTATTTTGTAAGTGAACAAATTTAACATCTTATAAGAAAGGGGAAAGATAAAGGTTGTGAATTTTGTAATGCCGTAGAGGGTAAAAAGAAGGCACATCATTTTCCTTTACTT
>JAGPOY010006363.1:0-10364 GCA_018983105.1 Silene uniflora | reverse complement strand
TAAAGTGTCCAAATGTCACACACATGTAAGAGGGCCGAGTGTGGACACTGGTATATGTGGTAATATGAAGAGCCATGGTAACATAGCTAAAAGTCCAACCTTAGAAACTAAAAACAATTCAATAAATCACGGTTCAAACAATATGTGACCTGAACTCATATCAAACCATGAAGACGAGCGAGCCAGTCCAGAAAGCCTTGCACCAGCAGATGCAGCTGGCTCACTAGGCCGAACACTGCTGCTAGAATGCCTAATAGGTCTTGCAACAACCTGTTCAATCCCGATAATTGATAGTACTCTTCTTCCCAGCCTAGAAATTCTAGGTGATGGGTCCTTTGCTAGTGTACACATGGCAGATATACACTCTAAATACAGGGCATTATCAAGAGGTCCAGGCCTTGCATGGTTCAGTATTCCGTTACCGACAGCATCAATTGATAGACCAGAATCGGAATGCTGAGATAAATCGTCTGACAGTGGAGATCCATGCATTATTCCAGTTGAAGCTAGCGGGCTACTGGTTGAGGCTCTTCCATCTCGAACAAGTGGGGTGCTATCACCACCGATTCTGAACAGGGGGCCAATTTGGGAAGTAACAATATTTCCAGAAGGAAGGTAGTGATTTGGAGTATTATAGCCACTACCAGTGCTATTGACATGCAGCGCACCGATCCCAGAACTAGGCTGTGGTCTCCAATTTGCCGCAGCAACCGACTTAAGATGCCTGTTATGGCTAAAAGCAAATCGTGCCAAAGCTGTTGAAATGGCAATAAAGAAAAGAGGTCAACAACACATTAATGCCTTTGAGCAAAACATATTGACACTGTACAGGCGATCCAACATGGCAAATCATCATTGTAATTTTTTTTTTTAAAAAAAAAACACTAATACAAGTTTAAATTCGAAGTATTTTAATGCATAGCTGACTCCCATACCCCGCTCAGTTTAACCCTTGTGCATTGACTATTATAGAAGTTAGCATTCATTATTCACAAAATGAATAATAGACAATAAGGCTACATAATTACCTACAGCAACTTCAGCCCTGACAAGAGGGCTCCCATCTGAAACAACTATTAACAGACTTTTAATAATACTAATTTCAGCTTTAAGCTTTTCATCATCATCAAACTCTTCATCGCCCCCATCTCCTGAAGACTCATGTCCAATATCAAGCAACGTACCCAGTGCATATACAGCTGAGGCTCTGACCTGAAACAAAGTCCAATCATTGCCCAGAGGGGAAAAAGTAATAGTTATTTATATGTAGGCCTGTGAAGTAAGGGAATAAACGATTATAGTCAAACCTCCGGTTGGGACTCTGACAGTAGAGAAGATGATATTAGAGTCGCAGCACCTGCTAGCAGGCCCACTATTTGAGCCTCTGAGAAATCCTCCCACAACTTTCCCAGACAGAGACACAGCCACTGGAGAAATAAAGGTTCAGACTGCGCGTCGTCGGGAGTTGAAGCTTGAAGGTGCTTCAGGCAGACGTCCAGTAAACCAGCTTCAAGACATGCCTCTTGGCCCCGCTTGTGCCCATCTATAATAACTGCTAAGACAAATGCAGCCATTGCGCGCTGCTCAGGAAAAGCTTCTTGTTCTGAGCTATCTAGAAACCGTATAAAGTATGTATGACCACCATCCTTCACCAGATCAACTTGACATGACTGCCAAATCCACAACACCATCGTCAGAGAGAACTCCAGTACAAGTATACTGCTACCTCCACCCTCATTAATTATTTAATTGTACTCATTCCACTTTCAATGTCAACATTGACCCCTTAAATCTCCGAACAAAAGAAGAAATACAGATTCAAATTTATTAAACTCATCTGATCGAAACAATTATTTTCACATAATCATTTAATAAGATTAACTGTTGTATTGTGACAAAATGTTGGGCAAATTCTACTTTGTTTGACCACCAAAGTCAAATGAGGGAGTATACAGGATGGTGCTTGGAAAACTCTAAATGAAGCCAAATTACGGGTATGAAATGACAGGCAAGTGGACATCGATGATCTCATGGGTTACCTTATCGAGTGCAAGAATTTTGGTCCAAATAAAAACAAGAATCTGCCGAAGTTCAGGTGTTATAGTTTGCAATAACTTCAGAACATATGGGAATATACCGACTGACAAGGCCTGCAAAAGACCACCATGGCCAAAATCATTCAAAAAGCATGTCAGGTAACAAAAATGTGCGAGTCACAGTAAACGAAGCTAAAAAAAGGACTAGTTTTCAGGGAAACTACCAGATCAACAGCCCATGAACCCATGTCGAGGAATCTTCCAAGAAGCACCAGAGCCCGAAAACGATGGCACTGACTAAGTAAGACCTAATGCCACACAAGTAATCAGCACCAACAATCTTAATGATAAACTATAAAAATAAAAGAAGACGAGTTAATGAGAACATTAATCACGGTAATCACGCAGTTATGAATTATGAGTCTGAAAACTTGAATGATCCATGAAAATGTGCAACTACTACAGCCACAACTCTAGCATTGACTATTGAGTTAAAAAGAGGAGCACATGATAAGAAACCGAGACAATTAAAGAGCTGAACATATTATGGCCACCTTGAAATACCAAGTTTCATATCTCAACTCGGCAGAGAGCAGAAAAACAAAAGGCAATCCAATTCCAAAAAAAATGAATTTATTTTTAAAATTCAGAAACTCAATATCCAGAAAAATAAAAGAAGATGCATTCTCTGCACAACATAATACTCCGTATCTAAGAACTCTAGTGGAATTCATATGTATAATTCTCCAACAGTAAAGAAAAAAAAAAAATTTACTATATAATCTGTGGTAATTAGTAATATCCACAAACAAAGTACTCCCTCCGTTTTCCTATTTTCTTCCCATTTGCTTTTTGAGGGTCAAAGTTACCAAACTTTGACAGTAAATATATTGATGAATATAAAATATTAACACATAAAATAAAATATTTACATTTGATATCAAAATGTCTTTCACAAAATAATATTTTCAGCAAAAATAAACAAATATACGTTGAAAATTTTGGTCAAAGTTACTCCTTGAAGACCGCGAAAAAAAAAACAAATGGGAAGAAAATAGAAAACCGGAGGGGGATACATAATCAATAACAACACCATATTGTGTAGTCAAATCAGGCCAAACTTCATTCCCCTGTATAGCTTAAACTAAGGCTATGGCATGACTTTAGTGTGACTTAAGAACTCTATACTCCTAGAGTACGCAAAAATCAACTTACTCCCATGCAAGGGAGCCTATATATTATATTACCAGACTTTTGTCCAATGCGAATGATGGCTTACTTGCCTGTGCTACTACATCTGTCATTTTTTTAAAAATGGTTATACACGTGTGGAGCGTAACGGGACATCATTCCAGAGCAAGAAAAATATGCTAATCAACGCTCAAAAGAAGAAGTAAATTGAAAAGTGCGGGTAACAAACAAAATCCTCTACCTGAAGAACAATGGGCAACTGCTCAGGTGGTTTTTTTTGTTCAGATCCATGGTCAAGCCATACTTCAAATGCTGTCAGCTGCTCTGTGAAGAACGGGCTAGGCTGATAAAGGAAAAACACACTCAGTCTTGAGTAAGAAGCTAGGTTGCACGGACACGCCTGAATTCTGGCGTTCGCATGTCGGACACCGTGTCGGACACGGACACGCGGGGGACACGCCTAAAAACGTGTCCGACACGCGTTGAACCGTGTCTTCGGTTTTTTTAAATTCGAAAACGTTTTGGACACGGCCAAGACACGACGGACACGGCCCGTGTCATAGTGGACACGTCTAATCTGCATCATTCATAACATTTTTGGACTCACGACATTCCAGTGATTCCATTGTAGCACATCTCCCTTCCCTTCCATCACTCTGCGACACGCCGACGACTGCCGGCCGCCTCCTCGCCACCGACGTCTCCGTCTCCCCTTGCTGCTACGATGTTTTGTTTTCTACTTTTCCCCAAATTGAATCTAGGATTTGTGCTAATTTCATTAATCTATTACCAAAATTGGATCTAGGGTTGTGCGACAAACTCCTCAACTGCTTTAAAATGATAACAAGTTCAGGATATTTGAGGAAAACTCACCCATTTCTCGTATTGTCGATGTGATGAGCATCACTGCTACTTGATTTTGGAAAAAAAAGGTAGCATAATTATATGGGTTTGTTTACATTAGAAAATAATTGTGTTTATGCTATAGTGAAAATGTGCAATGCTTTTTAATTATACGGAGCACATAGGAAATAAGGTGGGGTTACATGGGTTTGTTTATTGTGGTGTTGGCTTATTGCTAAGTTGGACACGCCTTTGTTTCCAGTGGAAAATAATGCTTGACTAGTAGTTTTCTCACTTTCGGCTTGATGATTTTGTCAATTGTTATATGAACCTTGATTTTTTTATTTGCTTTTGTAAGGCTTAAATGTTTATTTAAATTTGTTTACATTAAATGTTTATTTAAATTTGTGCTTGTAAGTTGGAACGTATAAGACCTGTTTGATTTTGAATGTACAAGGCATTAATATTTGTCTTGCCGTTTTACGACTTTGTGGCTTTGTAAGTGGCCAAAATTTAGACATTGATTATAAAGGGCTTTAAATTCTCTTTATTTCAACATATATATTGATATTTTTTTTTTCGCCGTGTCCGTGTCCTTAAAAATTTGAAGCGCCGTATCCCGTGTCCGTGTCGTGTCCGTGTCCGTTTTCGTGCAACCTAGGTAAGAAGTACTCCACCTCCTATTCAATAGATTGTTTACATATTCCTTTTTCAGCATGTTCATTAGATTGTTTACAATTCCTTTGAGAAAACTTTTATAAAAATTTAATTACTATCATACCCTTATCTCACCATCCCTTATCCACCACTACCCTAACCTCCCACACGGCAAATAAACTCAATAACCACCCTAACCCATAACCTGGGTACCCACGGGAAAATCCACCATCCACAACCCCAGCTACGGAGACCAGAACTACTCAGTGGACTGCCAACCCGTCCAAAGTTAAACCCTCAGCCCTCGCCAGACCCTTACCCCTCCCCAACTACCACCCTAACCACCTACCCAACCACCACCCTAACTCAACAGCACTGCTTCCATCATGAACTCGCCGGAAATAAAACCCCAACCCCCGATATCAGCCCTCACCCCTCGAAACACCTTTCCCCACCAAAAGCAAATGCACATTCTCTACTGGATAGAAGGGAGTAACAAATAAAAAGTATGTTCTACTACAACCACTCACCTGAAACTCTATAGTTTCGTCATGAATTAGTGATGGAAGCTGAGAAAGGCAAATTTCGGCAGCCATGTCCCATGCATCCCTAGGCAAAACAATAAGAAATCCTTAAACAACGGTACAGGTAAATAGAGCCTACACCTGAAATGAACTATTCCTTCCATTTTCACTGTTTAAATAAAGCTTAAGAAACGTAAGATAGTACAAAAAGCATCTAGAATTAGCTTCATTCATTCAGTGTGGTAAAGCGCTGAATGACGTACGAAATGATGCTGAATGTTCTCTCGTAATTTTGACACATACCACATATGATGCTGGTGAGTTGGCGGAAACATTGGGTATGAAATTGGAGAGCAGTTGGCTGAACGCATGATTCTCTCTGCCAGTAGAAAATTGCGGAAAAGGCTAGCAACAAGTAAGTCTTGTCTAAACAACCTCTGGAAAAGATCTGTAAGAGAAACAGTGATTAAAAACATACACCCAATAATTAGGAAAAACTAAATAGAAAGCAGCTTAAAAATCTATTTTACCATGAGGGAGAACATTCCAAGCAATTGTATCTGTGACTGCAGTAAAAATCCAATTCAATTCACCAAGAAGAGTTTTACGATCATTTGGACGTCCAGGAATTCTGTCTATGAGTGAAATATCAAAAGAATCTCTAAGCAAAGAGCGCTTGCAAAACCTGATAAACAAAACCAGATTAAAAGAATGGGAACAATCACCAGTGATTCAACCTGATGAGCAAATGAAACTGTTGTAAGTGCCTAGAGGTCTTGCTTACAAAAATACCTTCTCAGAGTAAGAGAGGAGTAGAACCAATGCCAAGGGGGTTACACACATTTATATATGGCAGAGATGCACATACAAAAAATGGCAGAAAACGAACACACAATGCTCTTAGAGTATCATGCATAATTTTATAAATAAGATAAAACATGTGTTGCTCTGGAAAGATTGCTAGATTCGGATTATAAATCAATTTCAAAAGGAAGACTAGACATCCTCACAAGAACACTCTCTGCCTTCCATATACGGAAATCCGTTTGTCAAAGGAACATTATTCCACTAGGGAATATTACAAACTTAAACATCAGTCGAGTAAAATTCAAGATAGAAAAGGATATTACAAGGGGCTTACGCCGATGTCTCATAACCGAAAATATAATGATCAATACATTTTTTTTTACCAAATCAATCAACATGAAGGGACAGGCAATGAAGATATTGCATACGCTTAAACTCATACTCACTCGATCCGATTATGTCGTCACAGTTTGACTTTCTTGGTCAACTGATGTCAACTGTGACTAACATTTTCTTACAATTCACAAATGCTAAGAGAATCAAAATGATACTATGAAAATAGTTTTTCTGATTAATTAAATATGACAAATTTTACATTGTACTACTTATTACTACATATATGATTAAATCATGAAATTAATGGTCTGAGTCCAGATCTGACCACCGTAGTCAAATGAGACAATATACATGGAACTGAAGTAATATAAAAACTATGGGGACCAAAAGAATATAAGTCAAGTATTAGGCAATTGAATCACTTATGCCTAACACCCTAAGAATTCAAATTTGACAAAACTATCTGTGATTATAAAGGCAGATTAAATGGTTGTTGGAAGATAGGCCACATATAAGCTAATTCCATGGATAAAACAACAAACAAGTATAGGATAGACCCACAAATCAGTAATCACAGCGTCAGTTTTGGATCCACGTAATTTCAGGTCATGACCCTAAAAATAAAAGCCGAGTAGGGTCTGCGGAGTAAGGTGTGACAGGCATACTCATCAGTCATCACACACACTTCTCCATTGTTTCCACCAAAGACAGGGCTCATGGCTCTGACAACATAACTTAAAGAAACGCACGTGAAACTAGAACACCCACATTTCTGTAAAGCAGCACCACGGCAATAGGTGACCTGAAACAACATCTGTGGGCGTATCGGTATCCTTGCCAATCACCACATTTTAGTTTTTACAAAGCAATATCTATTTCTTTAGTTAAAGTAATTTATTTTCAATCAGATACAAATTCCAAAAAAAAATGTTGGTTATAGTGTGTATACCAAAACACATAACTTCTCCATGTATTTTAATTAACTCCTTCTAGTGCAAAATAGAGTGACCCATGCAAAACAATTACAGTAAATGATAACATGATCAAATTCGGGCAATGATGACTATGCTACCACTCTTACCAATTTGCACCAATAAATTTACAGCTGCTAATTGTTTTGCACGAAACCATTAGAACTATGTTGCACAAATTTTGCATCCATTGGCATTGGATTTAGTCAAGGTTGCAACCAAAGAACATCTTAAAAGTACACAGACTATTGGTCAACCAGTCATTCACAACAGAGAAGGCACTGGCAGGGTCAATTCTAAGCAAAGCATATAGCTGGAGTTATTATTACCATCTCAAGGCCATCTGGATAGGTGTTGTGAGGCAAGAAGTGAAGACATCAGCTGGAAACTCGGCACTCTGAGGAAGTGTTTCGTGAGCCTCACAAGCTGCAAGCAAAATGCAATCCTTTACCGTGCCGGCGGAAGTAGAAGCGTCAATAAGCTGTATGGAGAAAGGCCAACTTAACGATATAATAGCGTAACAATGCTAACTAAAATGAAATATAACGACATTTAACATTTTATCATTTCAAGGTAGAAAGTGGCTGTTAAGAAACAGGGAGAAGGAATCTACCTCAATGAATGCATTGACAATATTACCAGCAGCAGAACAGTCAAAAACATATATTGAGGGTGATTTTAACCAAGAATCTAACTCTGTGATTGGCAAGGGAATATATTGCGTATAACTCTGCAAGAGCTCATACCAAATCATATAAGTACCTTCTAGAGATAGAATATTAAGAAAAGAAAGCCATTGGATAGACAGATTACCCTATTGAAGAGCCAAATTTCACCATTTGCCGTAGGTTTAGGAACACCATGACCATTATAGTGAAACAATACTCTTTCTGTCTTTGCAAATCTGCGTGAAGCATTGCAAAGCTTCTTCACTTCTTCTACAGTCGGATCAAGAGTATGCTTATACCGGGCCTGAGATAGAGAGATTTTGTAAGGGCGAATTTCAAGAGGTAAAGATGAATATATTTGTACAAAAAATTGGATAATGAAAATTCTAAAACTCAGAGACAGACAGTAACATACTAACATTCATGAAAAAAGAAAGAAGATAAGAGTTGTAACCTTCGGCTGCCATCTCTCATATTGCGCACTCAGGGCCTTTCCAATAGCCTCCAATGCCTTTTGAGGAGCCATTGCAAACGGATCTAGCACCATGGAGCACACGAGGAAATGAATAACAGAACTGTAGATTTAACAAGAATGATCAACAAAGCTCACTGTCTTGAAAAACACATCTCTCACAAATCTCACCCCATCAGTACAAGAGGTGGATAAAGCCAAAAAACAAATAGAAAAGCATGCACCTCATATCAAAGAATAAGATATAACAGGTCAACCAGAGTAGTCAAATGAATGCAGTATGAGAAACAAAATGTCAATGTTCATACTTAGAGATTAAAACAACATCTTCACCATAATAAAGAACTAGCAATGGGACAGTGGATTCAAATTCACAAAAAGAACATTCTGTTAATTCATCATTCCTGATCTGAGAATCATTACATGCAAATGATGAATGTGTTCTGACATCCTAACACTTGTAAAATTATTATGGGATTTAAGCAAATTTAACAACCTTAGTTCTCGATCTCAAACAGGTTCAGTAAGTTGTACAAATATCAACTCCATCGTATTCTTGATAACATTGCTTCTATGCCTTTACAAGTCCAATTCCTCTATTGAGGTTACGGTATACTTGGATAGTTGGATACAAGTGTTACATTTTCATTGGAGCTTAACTCTATTTTCTTAATAGATAAGTTAGTCAAGATAGCTTGAGAGCTTAATCTTCTTGCCTTAAATTCGTGTAAGCATCCCGCCCTTAGTGTCTTTTTGTACATAAACATCACACCCTTGGTGTCATTTAATCAATATTCGAAACTACTTGCAGAAAAAATATTATAGAAATTGTGGAACAGACAAAAAAAGGGAAAATTCTTTTGTACAGATAAATGCCAGAAAACACGACCTGATAAGAGCATTACATCTACGTACGCTCCTGCCACCCCATGTCCCCTAAAAGTACATTAAAATACAATGATAGGTTGGTTTTATGTCAGAATTTTACCATGACTCGAAAGGTCTGGACAGTATCATTCAACGGAATATCATATTCAAATACAAGGCATTCAAACTTCCAAAGGCCCTTGGAGCGATTTAACTAAATAGGATCCGTTCCCCTTTTAATTTCAGAGATAAATCAATCTATTAATAAATTCTGAAAAGGCGTTAAATTTCACTGTAAAAAAATAAATTATTTATGGACATGAGTCGCTTGAATCCAATTAGGCACATTTCTGTGAAGAATAGTCATCGCTTATGAAGTAATGAGTTCTAATGATACTGCCTCCGCACATTGAGATAACATACACTTGACTTCTGTTTTGTATATACAGTCACCCCCTGGTATCCTTAAATGAATGCTACTCTATTACTCAGGGACCCGCCCGTGCCGGGGGCTGGGGGGTGTCGAGACCCAGGTACGATTCTTCATCTTGGCTTAATTTTTACTTTAACAAAGTTGCTATGTTTTGGGCCTGGGGCCCAATTAAATTTTGTAAGTATCTGAGTTACTCCTATTATTCAGCACCAAAAATACGCTTCTCTTATGAATTGAACAACTTGTGACCCTCAAGTGTAGTTTAGTAGTACACATTTACACATGTTCCTCCCATTTACTTTATACACGGTTTCGTAGCGACTTTTTGACCATCGTTTTATCCACTTATTATATTATAATTATGGGTTCAAAATCATTTTTTATGGAAGATTTGTTTATAACAAATGTAACTATGTAAAATTATATTATGAAATAATATAGTTTGTAGTTTATACATGGTCAAAATTATATTATGAAACTTTGACCTCCAAAAAGGTAAATGGGAGGAACATGTGTAAAAGGAGGTAGTACTAAATAAGTGTGTGTTTTCATTATTTTA
>JAGPOY010006362.1:0-11330 GCA_018983105.1 Silene uniflora | reverse complement strand
TTTTTTTTTTGTTATTTTATATAGATGTGTCTGTCATATACGGCTGGTATTATCACTGACTATTTCGCGAATATAATATTATAAATCAGAGCTTATTGAACTAGTTAAAGAGACATAATAGATTAACAATCTACCAAGACTTTGTCACGAGTACTAGAACAATGATATAAACTAAATGGCATCAATATTTATCAACAAATAAATAACTAATAATGTCATTAAATATGAAAATTGAGGGTGACTAGCTACATCCATTCTCTCTTTTTTAAAAAATAAAAATTGAAGGGGTGTGAAGCTATTACTCAATCTTTTTGGTCTAATAACAAAAGAAAAACTATTTTTTTTAAATTCATAAATGAAATATTTCACAATCTATTTCATACAACTTTTCACCATTAATTAGATGCTCTTTTATTAACGAATATCAATCTCAAAACATTTCAACTTTTATGTGTGTGTCAGTGTGTGCCACTCATACCCTAGCTTCTATTGCAGGATTACTTAGTTTTTTTTTTAAAAAAAATTATCTTCAAATGTAATTAGTACTTCCTCCAATAATTAGCCGGCTAATCTCATACAACTACTTTATAGAATTTGGACCTTTCTATTATAAACAGAAGCATCTATGAGCTTTTTATATACAGATATCTCTATCATACACAGCTATGTCAACTAAACATACATCAGAAACCCGACTATTATTCAACTGACATATACAGTCGATTTAAATATAAATTTCGTCTGTTCATAAGCAAATGCTATGTATACATCAGAAACCCGACTACTGTTCAACTGACATATACAATCGATTTAAATATAGATTTCGTCTGTTAATAAGCAAATAATTTGATGTAACCATCATTCAATTATAAAGATGCTAACATACATCAGAAACCCGGCTATTATTCAACTGACATATACAGTCGATTTAAATATAAATTTCGTCTGTTAATAAGCAAATGCTCTGTATACATCAGAAACCCGACTACTGTTCAACTGACATATACAATCGATTTAAATATAGATTTCGTCTGTTAATAAGCAAATAATTTGATGTAACCATCATTCAATTATAAAGATGCTTTGTTTTACACTATTCAAACAAGAAAGAAATTACTATATGAAATGTAAAACTAAGAATAATTAATATAGATAAAGCCAAAGTGTACCGATGTATATATAGGTTGAACTTTCTTCAATCTACCTCCACCACATTTGCCTTTGCTCAACAATTCTTAACCATTGCATGAACCATCGACTTTTATATGATTTGTTAACATTCTCACTAGTGAGAAGTGGAGAGTGTGAATTTGCCCTAATTAGTGTATGATGTGATTTGATGATAGGGAAATTAAATTAAATGTATATATGCAATGCATGTGATAGAATTTTTTGTACAAGGTTAACGTTATAATGGTCACACAATGTCGTCATATTGTCTACCAAATTCATGGTATACTATTTAAAAGCTTATTCTAGGTAAATTACCTTACTTAAAAGTAAATTAGAATCTGCTTTACAATGTTTTGATTATAGAACTTCTATTTAAAGTTTTTGTATCTTAGATGGTCATGTTATTTGGGATTTAATTTCAGTTTTTTAAATTTTAATTTAGTTCAGGTGCTACAATTTCAGCTCACCTTAGTTCGCATCTATTCATCTAAGCTCGCTTCTATTCTATTAGCCAACTTCAGTTCAGTGAACCGGGCTTAAACTTCGGCTTCATTCAATTCAGTTAAGCTCAATGCAGTTCAATTTAGTTCAGCTCAGATCCACTTCTTTCAGCTAAAAAGAACAAGGCGTTACTCATTAACCCCGGCCACAACACGCCCCTCTCGTACCATTCGGAACCGTCTTTCATATCCCTACTTTCCTAAAGCCCGTCCTTTACAATCTCCTTGTCCCCAATCATAATCTTTTTCTCCATCTCCAGTTATAACCTTCATTTTCGTCTCCTTATTCACAATAATAACTTCAATTCCTCCATTCACGATCTCAGAAGTCACATCCTAGTTATTTGATTTATCAAAAATATAACTAGTTTGATATATTATTTTTATTAAGTCTCTCATAATACTAGTATTACAGACTTTCAGTATACTACCAATTTATCATCCTCATCTAACATAACAGCTTATACGACCTCAATTTTTTTGTTAATGAGCAAATTCCAAAATTTGTACAAGACATCGACATAGAAAGACCAACCCGAATACTTGTATTTATTATACCTAAGGTTTATGACATAGTAAGACGATATATTGTGGGTGAATGTATGAGTTTTCCTTCGTCTAATGACTAACCACGTTGCTTGTAACTCGACAAGGCTCCAACCCTGTGTCGTTGAGAATAATAAACTTTGGCTGAAAAAGATCCCAACAAAATCAATCATCTTGTATCAATGGATATTATTCAATTGAATGAAATTAAATATAATCCTTTTTTTATTTCCAGTCATATAAATTCACAAAGAATGTAGAACATAGACAAGCAACAGTTGTAGTAAAATGCAAGTGAAAAGGAAGCCTCTCTTTTGTACCTTCATAAGAACTCATGTACCAAATATCATACAAATCACGGTGGCTAACACTATAAACTAGACTGCTCCGCAACCACAAAATCCCACATGATAACTTCAACGATGTCTCCAGTCTCCTCCCAGAACTAGATGTAAGCACCTAATCCCAAGAGCAAAATTACGTCTAATCACCGTTTAGCAGCATCTCTACGTATAACAGCGTCTCTAAGAATATACACCAGAAACGTGACTTTCACAAGCACCGATCCCCAGCTAACACTTTGTGACAATACCGTGGCTACAGTTATGCGCCAAAATTGGTGCTTCAATTTGATGAGCAAGAATGGGGATAACAGGCTATGATTCTGATCAAGATCATCAACAGCTTTTTTCATGTTGCATGAAAGATAAAAAATAATTTACTGCAAGAAAATGAGCAAGAAAAATCAATTAGACTAGCCCAAATGACAAAATCTTGTCCAAGAAGGTTTTACGTAAGCATTTAGTATTTTGAGCGACAGTCTCATGTTATTTTAAGTATGAAACAAAACCTCACCCAAACAATTGTCTTGCAGTAAGTTAAGAGAAAAACCATCACACAAAACGATGTGGTACGCAGTTCGAGGTCAGTAGGTGGCATGCATGCGGTTCAAGGTCACGAAGTGATAATGTTGACGTGACTGGCATGCGGTTCGAGGTGATGAGTTGGCAGTGACGACGTGGCATGCGGTTTGGAATGATACAAGGGTACATGTATGATAATTTTATCATAGGACGGAGAATTTAGGTATGCAAGTAGTATAGTAAAACCACATGTTATTTACTCAGATACCCGTCTAAAGAGACTTTTTAGTGAGTGCCCTTTATAAATGGCAAGTTTCCTACTTTCCTAAATGAGTGGTTTCATATTATTATAGTACGAGTATAAAACTGCATTACATAAGACTTTTTGGCTATGACTAGACGGGAATGGAAACTACAGGATTATGAATCTCAGCTGACATACCTTGGTTTCCGGAAGGTAAGCTAATTCAATTTCCTGTAGTGATTTTCCCTTTGTTTCCAGAACGTTGCGTTTCACAAAGAGTACGGCTATCAAACAAAAGGTTGCAAAGAATGTGTACACCAACTTTGCTCCAATTTGCTCAAGTAATCGCAAAAATAAGAGACCAACAAAAAAATTTATCACCTGTAATTAATTACAAGATGGTGATCATTACCCACTGCAGATCAGAATACATGAAAAGATAAAGAACAAATTTTAAATAAAGAGTTACACCATATTTAGCATGGCAATTTCAGAAGAATTCATTTTCCAGACACGGATAAATTAGGTCTTGGCATTAAAGCATCTCATAATCTTGTATGACGGACTCATATGTGAGGCCAACCCAAATACCTATGCATGTGAGACCATCTCATATAAGTTATGCTAGCGAAACTGATGTAGGCATGTAGTTTGACATCCACCTTAACCTTTATTCGTTTTATAAGTGTAACTGACAGCAAACTTCCGTTTAGCACAATGGTTGTGCTCATTGTGTGCTAGTTGGCTTTGATGGACTCTTCTCCAAATTCTTTTTCCTTTTTGACAATAATTCCCATGGTGCTCGTAAGTTTATTCGTCTTGTTCATAACATGATTATCATTTGCTTAAAGTCTACTATATCATACGTTTGGTTTCATGGCCACTTATTTTGAGGAATTTAACACCGTGATATTACACACAAAAAAGCACCTTTAGTAAGCAAGTATCACATAACTAACGACATAACCATAGTGTTGTGTAATTTCACATGAAAAAGCTGTGTTACTCAGACTAGAAAAGAAGTACATATCCTAGTTTCGGACTCTACTCATAAGTCCTGAACTGGTATGAGAATTGGAATATTTTTTTAACTCTTAGACCAGGGTAAGAGGACTAGATATTTTAAGTATTTTGAGACACCATACGGGAACGAGGACGTCTTCAAAACAAAAGGTTCATAAAAATTTGAAATATTTAGACTTTTGAAAGTGACATGGAGAGATGTTAAATTGTCAAAAATCATACTATGTGTTTCCCCGCTGAAATGGAGAGATGTTTCATACTTCTATAAAACATCCTTCATCTAATTTCGCCGTGTAATGTTGTAATACTAGTTTTGTCAGCTGAAAGTTTTTCGCTCCCTACAACAAATTCTAGTTCCGCTACTAGGACTCATACCCATATCCTTGAGTGTTGCTTTGGACACTGATACGGCATAAAAAATGAAATGTCTAAGTAAGATCGTGAAAGGTACTACTGAGAAAATATTAGGAGATTGGGACAATTAACATGAACATTACCCAGTGAACGGCCATGCAAAAAGCCATAGCTTTTGCTCTTATCCGATTGGGAAACATTTCTGACAAGAGAAGACTAGGTACTGGACCAGCTCCCAAAGCAAAGAAAAGAACCACCCTGGAAAAGAAAGTACAGCATCATTAGAATAGCCCAATTTGCGCATCCTAATTCGAAGCATCAGCTGCTCAGCAAACGCACATGCATATCATCGGACACATGAACGCAAAATCTACTGCCATTAAATACAGTAATTCAGACTTCAGAGCATGTAAATACAGAACGACTATCGGTCAAAGACCATCACATTGAGAAAAAGTTTTTAATATGTAGGGACCGTCAAAGTGTGAAAACAAAAATAAAAATTTACATACTATTTAAGATTCATTCACACCATGGCGTGGTGCTCTACCGAACAGGGACAGGGTCTGGTGAAAAGAATTGAAGGAAATTTCTAAGATGGTTGACATGTTGTGCAAAGTATACTTTAGAAACACATAAGAAGGCAGAGGCAAAACAAAAGCAAGACTTTATTTCTCACTTTTGAAGAACATCCAACAGGTTCAGTCTGGGCTTTGATGCGAATATAGTATATACTATGGGCTAATCTAGATGATAAAGAATCCATATTTGGCTGGAGGACTGGAGGTAGCTAATCTGAACACCTAACTTGTTCATAATCATAGCTGAAAGTCTATTTGTAAGAGCAACAAATTTCCTTCTGTAAGATAATAATAATATTACATGCGCAGCTCTGTCATGCTATTCTGTCCGCACAAGTGGTTATTCACAGAGAAAGTGATGCAGAAAAGCAAAGGGATACATAATATATGCAGGGACACCAACAAAAGCTACTCGCAATGCCTACGAGATTTAGATTGTCTCTGCAATGATGAACTTCAATAACAAATACTATCACCAGCTGCTAACTATTTTTCTTACTTCAACTCCAGTTGATATCTTACTGGAAGTAATTTTAAAGTTTTTATCCCACTGAACTCTCACTTAGTCACTGCGTATCAGACCTATGGTCAGTCACTTTTGTGAAGTACTTACATCAAGGTACTAGTTTTGTTTTTTCACTTTACCTGAAGTTACTTATGCATGTAGGAGAAAACTTGAACCAACTAAGCCTCTTCACTTATCGTTATATTATTATCCTTTCAGAACATTGAAATATCGTAGAAGAAGTTGAGACAGTCTAAGAACTCCCAAGAAGTATCATAAAAGAATGAAGAACCAATTAATAACTATTCATGCTCTTTTCAGGTATGCCAAACTGTAAACTTTAAATGCATTTTGTATGGCATGTAGTCAGTGGCAGACCCAGAAAGTGTTCTATACAGTGTCCGGCTGAAAATTTATACTTCTTCAGCACTAAAACTGGACAAAACACACAAAAAATAATGTTCATTTATGGTATCATGGAACCTATCAACCTGAACATAGATACGCCCCTGCGCGTAGTATTTTACTTAAAAGTTACACAGATCATGAGTATGGATCCAGTTACAACCGAATGACAATCTAACAGAACTGGAAAGCATAATTTTATACTTAACTTGGTAGCTTTCTGCTACATAATGCATAGTATATCACACATCTGAGGACAGAAAAGAGGTGGAAAAAGGGGGACAGGAAAATAATTATCTTGGACATAATTCCTTTTCATTCATTTTACCATCCCCAACACTTGCATTCTCTTTCATTCACCATTACCCTAGTCACATCCTAGACATATAGTAATCAAATGAATAGAAGATTAATACAGCATACTCACAGTAATACGCCTCCAACAGAAAGGTAAACTGATGCTCCACGAGATACAAATGAGCTTGCGGCCAAAATTTCAAGACCTAATGCCGTGGCCTGAAGACAAGAAAATAAAGCCCATTGACACGATGTCAGAGACATAGTAAGGGAACAAGAAACACTACAGGCTAACTGAACGGTCAACAACAGCATAGCTATTCCTTGGAATGGTGTGCCAAAAGCGTATACGGTAGCATTATGCTAAAAATAGCTGTGTGTTATCACATGATTGATTCACATCCAATTTAAATTCTCATGAAATTCAAAGGAACCGTGGTTGGCTGAAAGCACAAGCAAACAACAGCCACAAATGCAGAACCCTCCTAAGTTAACTGCATTCAACATAATGCTGCTTTTGCCAGCTTATGAAATGAGAAATTGTTAAATGAATCCTACTAACTAATAACAAAGAAAAATAGATCAATGACACGATGCTTAGAGCACCATTAAATGTCACAATGAGGCAGAACTCAGAAGAATTCCTAACCCAGTTAAATAACGTCTGCTTGTTAATCATCTCTTACCATTCCCGAAAAGCTGCCCAGAAGAAGCACCTTCCTTCCTAGTTTATCCATAAGTATCGTTGCGACGCATGATCCTGAAGTAGTTAATCAGAAACTTCAGTTCTATTCCAGAATTTTAAGAGCATTCACGAGAGTGCAAAAACACTTGCCTGATAAGTTAACCGCAGCTACACACATATTTGCAATGTCCGATGGAACTCCGGCACTTTTAAAAACAGTAGACGAGAAATAGAACACGGCATTTATGCCTGATAGCTGCTGTAAAGCAAAGAGGATAGATCCAATGAAAACAACTGCAAAATGAAGCAAAATATGAAATCGGAGCTACAAGATGGACTGCAGAAGAAAATCTCTTGCAGATTATTATTATAGCAACTAGAGGATTTTACCTTTGAAATGTCGGCCATAAAATAGCTCGGAAAATTTCACTGCCTCCGCTTCATCCCCTCTATCTGACTTTGACAGCTCAGCTAGTGCACTCTTAACATGGAACCCTCCCAATAGCTTCTCAAACTCAGCTTCAGCTTCAACACTTCTTCCTTTCTGATACCACATCAAGACGAAGGAGATCAACATGGAGCAAGAATAAGAGAAGCCTCGATAACTAAGTGAAGGAGTTGCTTTGAACTTGCAAGTACAAACTGAAAGCATAATGTGCACATAATAGGAATAATTATAATAGTTGGACCTCAACCATCACGTTAGGGTTTTGGTTGAGATGGTTCATCTATCAGCACACTCTATCTTAATTGATTCTAGTTGGACGACACCTTGTGTTATGTATTGAACTATTCTTCATTCATTCTAGAAAGGTGATATTCATTTCAAAAGAATGCCTGATTCTTTCCCACCTGATACTTAACCCACAAATTTGGATAATAATCTTAGACTGTGCAAAAACCATTGATGTAAACCATGTGTCAAAACAGCAATCTCATCACATAAATAAATAAATACAACAACAACATCAGAGCCTTAATCCCATAATGATTTGGGGTCGGCTGAATAAATAAATAAATACATAAAACCAAAAAACAGTGGTCCAAAAAAATTATTTATAGAATAAGGTGTTCCATAATTGAACAGGTTCATATAGCCACGCATTCATCATATCTACCAGCATAGGAAGTTTCAATACAAGCTTTGACAATTAGAGGACCAAGCTAAATTTGAAAAACTGCAACTGAAAAGGGCAAACCTTGAAGAGCCAGTGAGGACTCTCTGCACAAATTTCGATTGTAAGTGCAAGTACTGCTGCAGGAATTACAGGTATCCAAAAACAAACACGCCACCTGAAACGATAAGATTAAGACTATAGTAGCATACTATGATTTGTATCAAATAATACATGTGAGTAAAATACCAAAATAACATTGAAATCTGAAGTCCTTCTTACCAACCCTTAGTTTCCTTGGACGGAATGCCAATAAGAAAAGACCCCATCAACCCCAAGCATGTTGCAATTTGGGTGAAACTCCCAAAAGTACCCCTCACATATGCTGGTGACACCTACATTATATTGATGCATCAATGCAATGCAACTCTGTAGATTGATGCCTAGCATCATTGAAATATAAGATATAACTGTACCTCAGCCACGTAAAGAGCTGCAACAGATGGACCAAGTCCCATGCCAGTACCAACTAGAAATCTCCCAAGAAGCATACCTGTCAAGCTACTTGTAGTTGCACTGCAAATTGTTCATAGTTAATAAGATGCAAGGGATAGCATTAATAGCAATTAGCAAATAGCACCATTAAATAATAAAAGATCACATAATGGTACAAATGTTGATTAAGGAGTAGCCAAATTAACAATAGGGAAAATTCTCATGCTACACCTGAGATTTGACGTTCTGGCAACAGTCCCTCTACCCTCTTTCACAATTTCTCATTTGTGATGCGTCACAACTCACAAGCTTGTGATGGAGAAATGTGACCATCTTATGATAAAATGTAACCATTATCAAATAGATAAGAATTTGTGAATGGTTATATTTTTATCATAAAATGGTCACTTCACCCACGTCACACTTTGTGACCCGCCACAAGAAAGACCAACTGACCCTCTTTTCACCCTTCCACCCATGCTATACTAGAGCCCTCAGAGGTATGGTTTTCCTACCTTGAATACCTTTCTTCATGTGTCCGTCATTATGCCGTTAAATTTGCTCAAATAAAACACTAAGTACCTAGTACCTACTTAAAACACTACAAATATTGTACATAATTTTGTACTTCACTAATACGGAGTATATTATTATGCCAAGTTTTGCTCAACTAAGACACTACTAACTGCGTACTTAAAACACTGAATTTGTGAAACACCAAAAGATGGTGTAAACAAATTTCGTACTTTACTAATATAGAGCATATTATTAAGAAAAGAAAAATTTGATAAAAATGGAAACTTATAATAAAAATGAAAATTAATAAATTTAAAATAAAAGCACAGGGAAAAAAAAAAGTCTTTTATGTATCAACAAGCGCATTAATATGCATCAACACCGTAAGCGGGAAACACTACTTATTCCTTCCACAAACCTTACTGAAGCCCCGACAATCATAGGGAGTGCACACAGCTGGAAGGATCTTTTCCGACCAAAATAATCAGCAATTGAACCACTGAATAAAGATCCAATAAATGCACCGCCCAAACAAGTACTGACTACCAAACCTACAGGAGAAGAAAATAAATTAATAAACAGAACTAGTCAAATTTTTCGAAAGTTCATTGATAGATAGACATAAGCGCTCAATATAATGCCACAGAGCAGAAGTCCCTACTACACTGAATTACTCCTTAAGTATAAAAGAGAGAAGTAACAGCAGAGGAACAATATGTATAAAATGTACATTACCTTCAGCTATGGTATTCCCACTGAAACCCAGATCTACAGATATACTTTCTAGTGTGTCATTCACGACTCTGCATAAACATCAACCACTAATATCAGTTATGAACTTAAAGAAGTATTGAGTAACTTATTATTATTCTCACCATATCAGTTGTATAACTCATCTTTTTCTAACAGATAAATTCAGAAACCTACCAAAGCAGTCATAATGATCAATTATCTTTCAGAGTTGCTAACCATATGAATTTTTTTTCAATGAACAATAAGATTGAGACTAAGGATTAAGCCATCAAATTCTTGATACCCTCATATTGACATCAGAACTGCTGATGTGTTATGGAATTTACCCTTAACCAAAATAAATAAATTCTTTAGGTTTGTTATCCCTGTTGATCAGTTGTCCAATTAGTGTCCCAAGGAATTGTGGTTGAGCAGTTGCAAATCATTGGCCAGGATTATCATCAGCAGCAAACAACAATCAGACCGAGACATTCTAACCTTCAAAGTTCAAACATCAAAGCATACATTCTTGAGATCAATACTCGGCTAGTGCAGCAAGCGTATTCACTTCATCACAACATCGATATTTATTTTTTAGCTAAGATACTAGTACTTCTCAGAAATGAGATTCTTAAATAATCCCTTCTACTCATTGGAATTGGTACATTTGTCAAAATATGTGAAGAGAAATATGAAAAATGTAGTAATTCAAATGGATAGGATGGAGTACTGTTAATGTGTTAAAAGTAAGAAGTATTTTTGCATCAGCAAAAGGGTAAATAGCTTCTCATAATTGCAATTGCACGTAAACCCCAAGTATTTTCTTTGGTAATTTTCTTCCTAAGTAGTTTAACATCAATACAAAATCTTTGCCGACTCTGTCCTCACTCCTTACCTATTCAAATTTCAAAGTTAAAAACATTATTTTTCTAAATCGTGTAGCCCTAAAAATTGTCGCATTCAAAGTAAAGTCTATATTGCCAAGGGAAATAGTCAGCCAATAGTGCCCTAAAAATTCTCGCATTCAAATTAAAGTCTGTTTTGCCAAGGGAAATAGTCAGCCAATAGTTCGGATAAAACAAAAACATACCCAAGGTGATACCCAAATAAGAAAGATGAAATAGTAGCAACAACCACATGAGGTAAAGCCCTCGACCATGCTGGATTTCCACCTTCTTTCCCAAATCCTGGAACTCGTCCTAATAAAAACAACATAACAACACTTCAGTCCCACATAAAAGACTCAATAAAAATACAATTCAATACAGTGAACTAAGATAAACAACAACAACAACA
>JAGPOY010006361.1:0-10365 GCA_018983105.1 Silene uniflora | reverse complement strand
CCTTGATACGAATCTTAGGGCATTGATCTCACAATAGATCAAGAAGAGGAGCTTGCTAGGAATATCTTACGAAGACTAATTTGGAAGGAGTCCAATTAGTATAACCGGTTTTCGTCAATTGTGAGAAACCCGACTCCTTCTTATGTTGTTTTTATTGCATGCATAAGATCTTTATTTTATGACTATAAAATTAAACTCAAATATGTGATATTTGTATGATGTGAAATATGTTTTCCAACATATACGCAGGAGACCAATTATCTAGTTAACCCCGACTTGGATCGAACGATTGGAAGGGTAGGCTTGCTTAGATTCGATAGGTGATTCCTGATAGGGCGAAAGTTATTTAGGATGATCTTAGGGCGACTAGAGACCGAAAGGGTATAGTCATTGGTTTGAGACCGAAAGGAGACAACCGTTGCTCTTCTTATTAATAAATTGACTGGCCTAGTTAACCCGATAGTGTAGTTACCATGGCAGACCGAATCCTGGCATATTTCTCTCCTTTACCTTACTTCTATTCATTATTTCTCTCGTTCTCTCTCTTAATCTCGTAGTTTAGTAATCAAATCATACAACCCCCGAATTTGTGACCGAATAAGCGAACCTTTAACAGATATCTTGCCTCCATGTGGAGATCGACCCTACTTCCGCTGACTACCTAGTTAGTAGACTTAGGTCTTATTTTTGGTGTAGTATCGACACGCATCAAATTTTGGCGCCGTTGTCGGGGAAGCAATTGCCCTATCTGTTGTTGTTTCGTTTATTTCTTTCCGTCTCGGGGAATTTTATTCCCTGAGGCAATTCTTATCTCCTTTGCTAGTGTTGTTTTGATAGGTCTTACAGGTCCTATCGGCGATACTTCGGGAGAGGACACCTATGTTCCGTACACCGGAGCAACAGGTGGTATTTTGTGAGAGATGTGGTGTCGTGGGACACGATGCAGTTTGTTGCTTTGCAGATTTTGACCGAGTTTCCTATCGACGGTATAAACAAGGTCACTATGATTCGTTCCCACAGTGCAGTTATACACCACCACATCCGTACTATGAACGAGGCTTCCAAGAGCCATCCATTCCCCTTTCGCCGCCGCAACAAAATACTCCTCCTGCTGTCGACAATAAAGAGATTGCTGAATTGAGGTCGTTAATAGGGACCCTTGCTCTTCAGTCACAACGAGTTGAAGAATCGAGAAGTGTCTCTATTGAGAGTCTTGTGCGTCAATTAGCTCAATTAACAACCGAGCCAGATGATGATATGTACGACTCGGATTTAGAGGAAGTCTTCAACGTTGCTGCATATGACCAGTTCGATCGCGCAAGCTTATATATTCGGTCGCAGGTTACAGCAGAGGAATCAGTCGATCGAGTGGTCTATGGTGCTCGATCGATTGATCTTGATGAGGAGGTGCTCGATCGAGTTGATAAAACTACTCGATCGAGTGGTTCGGACACGGGGAGTACTCGATCGAGTGATGTTCTGCTCGATCGAGTCAGTTTTGGCGGAGAAGGACCTCAATCGAGTGACTTAGTTACTCGATCGAGCATAGTGACTGCGGACCGCAATGGTTTGTCACCCGATTCTGTCCCGACTAGCGATAAGAAGGTAAACGACGATCGTCCCTCTTCAATAGAAGGTAATATCATTTCTTTTGTTGACTTCGGTATGATCTATCCTACGCCTTCCGTTAAATCATATACTGCTTTTGATTTAACGCCTCCGCCCCTACTCGGGAGCAAGTTGGAGGAACATCGTTTTGTTTCTTCTTATACAGGTCTTGACCGGTTAGAAGACCCGGGAGGAGGATTTGAGGATTCCATTCCCCATAAGAAGAAAGCGCGGCAAAGGGCTGATAGAGTCGTGATGGATGCTGCGATAAGCCGTTGTCTTTCTGCTGCTGTGCTTTGGAGGACGGTAGTGAAGCTCATGGTTGCTGAAATAACTGCGTTTAGTCAGAAGCCTCTCTCCATTAATTTTTGCTGATGGGTGACGAAAGAAGGTCGAGCTGGGACCTATCTTAACTAGCGCTTGTCGGGAGGCAACCCGTCTTTTTTCTTTATTTTTTTTTATTTTCAGACTTTTATTTACGTTTTTGAGACATTTGTCATCCTATTTTTGTGCGACTATTTAGTACCAGCACAGTTTTGTCGCTTGCTGATGCGACAGTTACTCGATCGAGTCCTCTTCTGCTCGATCGAGTCAATATGGCTCCCTAGAATACTCGATCGAGTGCCTTTGTTGCTCGATCGAGTAACTTCCTTGGTGATAGTTCTCGATCGACCGCTTACTATCCTCGATCGAGGGAACTGTCCTTCGATCGACTGCTCCTTTACCTCGATCGAGCTGTCATGTGCTCGATCGAGTCCCTGATCGCCTGGTTCGGTTTGGGGAGGTTCGTGGTGCGCGCTATCTTGTAAGTTTTCGACTCACTCTCTCTAGTTTGCATTTCTTTTCCTTTACTTTGTACAATGGGGACATTGTACAATTTGGTTTGGGAAGGTTATGCATCCATATCTGTTCTGCATATTGTTTTTCTTGCATTTATGTTTTCACGTTTGTATTTCCGTACGCATTGTTTGTTTCAATTCTTAAAAAAAAAAAAAAAAAACAATCAAACAAACAAAAATCGCATAAATATCAAAATTTTCCGAAAAATCAAAAATATTCACGTTTATTTTTGCATGGATTGGAGTATTTTTAACGATGATATTGCACTTTAACTTGTCTTTTTTACTTGAGCCTTGCACTTTCATTAATGGTTATTAGCTGAGTCTACGCATAATCTACGAGTTTTTGTTCAAATTTAGCTGACTGTTTAGACTTGACCTGATAAATTGGCAAACTACTTAAAATTTATGAGTTTTAGAGCTTATTAACTGGTGACATTCATAACCGGTTCACATAGAAATTGAGAGTAGTACTCCTTGCATATCATGTATCATCAATTTGCACGTATATGAAATTCAGTTGCTTATTGCCTACATACATTCGGGTTAGTGGTTGGTGTCACATGCAGGGAGATGCTTACATTACCCTTTCTTTCATTTTTACCCATTTAAACTCCACATTTAGCCAAATTTGCCTTTTGACCCTTAACTACATCCAAATTTAGCCTGCCCTGTCAAGCTAGTTCAAATTGTTTTGTGGTATATTATTTATTGTGCCAAGTTTGGTCTTATATCCGATAATTTGGGAGTTGGTAATTTATGAAGAAAAGGGGGAGGAAAAGAAAAAAAATCGAAAAGAAAAAAAAAAAGAGGAAAAACGGAAATATCGTGACTCAAAAGAAAAAAAAAAGAAGAAAAGAAAATTGTTGATTGTTGAATTTTCACTCCTATGCTTTATTATAATTATTTGAGGAGTATGTTCAGTTTGGTTTGGTGAGTTTATGTGCCAAATGAAGGGCACTTTTGCTTAATTTTGATGGATGAGAAATGGATATGTTCTATTTTGGTTCTGTTGGGTGCTAGCTTGGCCGCCTATACCTTCACATTTCCAAAAATATTTTGCCTTTTCTTACCCATTGCCTCACTTTACCATATTTTTGTAAGCTCTCGGCTGTGACGGACCTTGTTTGGTTGGAATGTGTGTACGGTAGCTAGAATTGTCTATCATATTAGTTGCATGCATGTTTATGTGGGCCGTAGTTTAGGTGAGCGACTATTTCTCTTTCTCTCTTACATCCATATGCTTACCCTTTTACTTCATGAGAGAGGAGTGATCCGTGAGAGTCCGATTTTGTTGGTCTTGCAAGGTCGATAGGTGAGCTTCATTTCGGGACAATTTACAACTCGTTTGCGTACTGGCTGGTATAGCTCTAACTGTTAGTTTCTGCTGCATTAAATTGGTTCAAGTAGACAAGTATTGCTAGCTCTGAGATGTATTCCTTTCTTTTAGGTTTGCATTAGTGGCATTTAGTTTGCTTGAGGACAAGCAAGGGTTTGGTTTGGGGAAGTTTGATGTGTGCATTTTATATAGACTTTACGGCCCATCTATGCACGCATTTCTATGTCATTTAGGTGCCCCGAATATGCTACTTTGTACTTCTATTGCTATTTTGTAGGTACAAGCTGAGAAGTAGCGGAGACTAAGCCAAAACTGTCTCAAGTACGCATATTTAGGAGATGGAAGAGTCGGAGCGGATCACACATGCATTGGGAAGCGCGAAACCGTCTCATATCCAAGTCAAGGGGCCAAGTCGGGAGTCAAACGAGCTGAATAAAGGAAGAAGACCTCGATCGACCCCTGCTTATGGTCGATCTAGTGGAGCATTGGTGTTGAAGGACTCGATCGAGTGGTATTGTACTCGATCGAGCAAGTATGGAATAGGAAGACCTCGATCGAGTAACTATTATACTCGATCGAGTGGTTGTTATGATAATTCTACTCGATCGAATGGAATATATACTCGATCGAGTAGATCTGCGTTACTGGGCTCTAGGTCCGTGACAATTAGGTTAAATTATGTATTAGCCTTACTATAAATAAGATAATTAGATCCCTAATCAGATTATCAATTAGAGGGCGACTGTTCGAGTCAGTCGAGGACGGAGGTTCTCTTTTGTTCTATTTTTCCGGATCTAACTTTGCAATCAATCTCTTATTTTCAATCGGTATTTCTCATCTTTATTTAGTTATGTTAATTTTGCGTAGCTAATCCCTTTAATATGTTAGGATAAGGAAAACCGTGGTAGTTACACGATAGGTTTAACATGTTAGGTTAGTTTATAAATAAAGAATCGTTCTATGCAATTTAATTGAGATTGGTTAAATGAGTATACGCAGGAGACCAATTATCTAGTTAACCCCGACCTGGATCAAAAGATTGGAAGGGTAGGCTTGCTTAGATTCGATAGGTGATTCCTGATAGGGCGAAAGTTATTTAGGATGATCTTAGGGCGACTAGAGACCGAAAGGGTATAGTCATTGGTTTGAGACCGAAAGGAGACAACCGTTGCTCTTCTTATTAATAAATTGACTGACCTAGTTAATCCGATAGTGTAGTTACCACGGCAGACCGAATCCTGGCATATTTCTCTCCTTTACCTTACTTCTATTCATTATTTCTCTCGTTCTCTCTCTTAATCTCGTAGTTTAGTAATCAAATCATACAACCCCCGAATTTGTGACCGAATAAGCGAACCTTTAACAGATATCTTGCCTCCCTGTGGAGATCGGCCCTACTTCCGCTGACTACCTAGTTAGTAGACTTAGGTCTTATTTTTGGTGTAGTATCGACACGCATCACACATACGGAGTAGACTGAACTGAACCAAATCGCACTGTTAGTATTGGCTAAGAAAGAATATGATGTAGCGTAATATGGATTAACTAACAAACAAACACATTATTAGCATAATAGTTAATCGCAATAATATACACATGAATATCTTCAACAAGGAGTTCATCTAACAATAGCAAAATAAGGTTGAGAAAAATATGAAAAAATGTAGAAGTTGGATTTGACTTTCTTATGAGTTGGATACAGGCATCTATATGTTACGGAGTTGGACTCTATCTTTATTATTTTTATTTTTCTATTTTATCTGTTTTTTTTTTATAATAGATATTTAGCTAATTATATTTTTTTACCGATTTAAGAAGATAACTTTTTAATAGTTTCCAATTAAGCACTAATATATTTATCTTATTTCAATATTTTATAACTTAAATAATTCACAAAAATTGAACCAAAGCGTCGAAAGCGTCCTAAAATTATTGAAAGTTAGATAGATAGATAGATAGATAGATAGATAGATAGATAGATAGATAGATAGATTTAATTATTTCTAAATTTGAAAGCGTCGAGAGTTTTTATTGAAAACTAATGAAAAGTTCTAAAATTCGAATCTTTATTTACAAGAATTTTTTCCTCCAATGAAATCCGCCTTTTAAATTATTGAAAGTTTATATGGTACGGAGTAATTGTTTATAATTGATTCATATGACGAATTGACGATGGAAGGAAGTTTAAACTATGAGCCTGGTGATGCGTGCCATTTTTATACGTTTATTCCACTCTTTTGCACGCATTTCTATGCTAATTTGGGTAGTCTAAGCTACCATTATCCCTTGTTTTCGGTTACTTCGGTCGTGCTATGCATTTTGCAGGTTGTAGACCAGAAAGGAGCGAAACTGAGCCAAATTCTGCCCCAAGAGCTCAAGTTGAGACATTAGTGAAGTTGGAGTTCGGGAACTATCTGCCTAAGGATGCGTGAAGCTATTGGATGCGTTGCTGGGCATCTATTTTATTCGATCGACTGGAATTCCAGTCAATCGACTGCCTCTTTGGTCGATCGACCAGTACTGTTGGTCGATCGACTGACTTGCTCATAAATATTCGATCGACCATTATTCTGGTCGATCGACTGCTACTGTTCACTTACCGAGATTTCTAATTTCTTATCTCGGCCCATAGGTTTCGTGTTTAATAATTTTACTCTTATTATTTAAGAGGAACGAAAAACTCAGTTTTAGGTTATCAAATTCTTATTTAGAAAACTCTCTAGTGCACGTTACTTTGACTTTGGCTTTTACTACGGAACTAAGTTGTAATCTTTCCTCAGTTTTTAATCGGTAATTCAATCGTTCTTCGTTCTTCAATTATTTCTTGCTTTTATTTTCCGTTGTTCCTTTTATTATTGTTATCTAGTGTCGTATGTTAAATTGTTATTCTCGCATCTTCATTATGTTTAATTTAATTATAATCGTTATTGTTATTTCCAATTCAATCATGCGTAGCTAAATTTCCTATGCTAGGATTTAGGGGAGCCACGATTATGTGACTGTCATACGTTAGGGTTACAGATCTAGCCTTTTATTCCGTCTGATTTGTTAATCGTAGTATATAATTGAGGTTTAAATAGTTAAGTGCATGTAACTGATTGACCATCTTGTTAAGCCTTGACCTAGATCGAGAGATTGGAAAGGGTGAAAACTTGCTACGAACAATAGACCAACCTAATTAGAGCGAAAGCTGTGTTAGATCTCTAGGGTGAATAGTGGACCGAAAGGACCTATTTTATACTCATCAGACCGTATTTGTGCTAGTACAAGACCCTGCCTAAGACCGTAATTGATCGTGGTGAACCGACAATCTTAGCTATTTTCTCTTATATTGATATCTCGTTATTTTAAATTAATTGCTTTTACATTATTGCCTTAGACTTAGAAACAAATCAAAACCCCCACTTTGTTACCCGGACAGACTTAGATTAGCAAACAGATTTTCTTGTCTCCCTGTGGATTCGATCCCGACTTCCCTACTACATTAGTTAGGCCAGTTGGTTTATCTTTGATAGGTGTGCGATTTAGCCTGTCAAATTTTGGCGCCGTTGTCGGGGCGGCGACGTATTTTTGTTTGTTTTTGTCTCAAGGAACTTTAGTTCCTTGGGACCATTCTCAGACTTTTCTTGTTAGTTTCGTGTATGCGCAGGTCTAACAGGTCCGAGCTTCTTACACCGAATTCGGAACCTGAACGGATTTTTCGCTACAGACGAAAGTTTAACAAAGAAGTTGGTCAAGTAGAAGACTTGAGTATACTTGACAGTGATACAGAGCATTCGATTACTTCAGAAGATCAGTCCTTTGAAGAGGATAATATTTTTTCTGGTCCAGTTACTAATTCTATTATCGAGATGCCGACTTTAGCAAGTCACTCCGAGCCCACCATATCTTCCATCCCAAAAGGTTTCAAGCTCCCTTCCACTGATAAGGGATCTTTTGAGATCAAACCATCATATGTAAGTCTGGTGGAGCGGAATATGTTTGGAGGGCGAGCTGGTGAGGACCCTGCAAAGCACATGGAAAAGTTTGTGACTTATTATTGTTCTATCCCTCTTACTGCGGGGGTAACCCAAGATCAAGTGAAGCATACCCTCTTCCCTTTCTCCCTTCAAGATGATGCAACTGAATGGTTGAGAGATTTGGATATGGAGACGATTAGTGACTGGAATTCATTAGCACTTGCATTTTATAAGCGATACTTTCCCCCACAGAAGACGAATAACCTTCGGAGCCAGATTACTAGTTTTAAGCAAGGTCCTTCAGAGGACTTAAATGAAGCATGGGTTCGTTTTAAGAGGTTAGTCGGTCAGTTCCCCACCACGGATTTGAGAAGTGGTTTCTTTGCAATCAGTTCTATAACGGGTTGTATGACGATCAGATAAATCTCCTAGATTCTTCTCCTAATGGGAGGTTTCAGAACAACACCAACGATGATAGTGCGTGGAAATTGATTGACGAAATGGCTACTCACACCGCTGAGTACGAAAATCCAAGAGGAGCCGTTAAGGGAAGTGGCGCTTATTCAAACATTGCGGCTCAGTTAGAGGCGTTGACCGCTCAAATCGCTGAGTTACAGACATCCCGATCCTTGGGAAATAAGCAGACCGTTCACGCTATGACACAACAACAGGAGGTCCCTTGTGAGAGATATGGTACTAATGGTCATGTTGCAGCTGGGTGTATGAGTACTATAGAGCAGTTCATGCTTATCAGTCCTTCAAGCAAGGTAGTCCGTACTCTAATTTCTTTAATGCACAAAATTCTACCACGCTGCAGGCCAATGCATATATCATTCCTCAAACTCGTGGTAATCAACCACAAGGGAATTTTAGTAGATCACCTCAACAAAACTTTCAACAATTCTCCCCTCAGGCTCCGAATAATAATGATATGTCGGACATTATAGCCATGTTACAACAGCAAATGGCTTCTTCACAGAAGTATGAGGCCTTAATTACTCAGCTGGCAGCTCACAACAAGATATTGGAAAATCAAATTGCCCAGTTATCGAGCCAAAGTTCGAGTAAATAGGCGGGTGCGTTGCCGTGTAAGCCCGATAAACCATATGAGACGGTGAATGTTATTACCCTGTGGAGTGGATCCACTTATGATAGTCCGGCAATGCCCCGAGTGACTGATAATGCTATTGTTAAGGATTTAGAATATGACGAATGTATTGACGAAACTGTGTTGACGCCTGAAAATATTCGATCGACCAAGCAAAGTGGTCGATCGACTGATAATGGCAGTCGATCGACTGACACTGTTGGTCGATCGACTGATGAGAATATTCGATCGACTGGTACTGTTGGTCGATCGAATAATCTGCCTGACGGAGATGCTGATCCGTTACTTGTTTCTGATGGGGCGTCCCCTACTGCTGCTACGAAGTCAAATTCTGATAAAAAGCCGGGTGTTGCTGATCCACCCATCGTCATTAAGCTTCCATTTCCAGCTCGGCTGCTGGGTGCAAAGACTGAGCAGCAATTCAGCAAATTTTTGAAGGTTGTGAAGAATCTGCAGGTAACGGTACCTTTCACTAAACTTATTACTCAGGTCCCCTCTTATGCCAAATTTATGAAAGAAATCTTGGCTCGTAAGAGGATTTTTGATGAGGTAGAGATTATAGCTTTTACCGAAGAGTGTAGTTCACTCCTACAGAATAAGTCTCTACCTAAATTGGCTGACCCAGGAAGTTTCTCTATCCCCTGTTTTATAGGCTCCCATGTTATAGATAATGCTTTATGTGATCTGGGTGCCATTGTCAGTGTCTTACCCTTGTCGTTAGCTAAAAAGATTGGTTTGACTGAGTTTAAATGCACCAATATGACCGTTCAGATGGCAGGCCACTCCTTATCTAGACCTCTAGGGATCTTAGAGGATGTACCAGTGCGGGTAGGGAAGTTCTTTATACCCGTAGATTTTGTTATTCTGGACATTCCAGAGGATGCCCATACCCCTATTATTTTAGGGAGACCATTTTTGCACACTGCTGGTGTAATCATTGATGTAGGAGCGAGGACTCTAACATTTAAGCTGGGGGGTGAGAAATTGACGTACACCCAATCTAGTGTTCGTAGGGCGCCTATGCAAACTATACCTTGCCATGTCATTTCCTCTGTGGAGCCTGATAAGGTATCTGATAATCCTACAGTTAAGTCCTGTTTTGCAATTGGTACTGTTGTTGTGACACCTTCGCCCCATGCTGGGAGCAAGATGGAGGACAATGCTTTTGTTTCTCTTTCTACAGGAACCGACAGGTTAAGCTACCAGCACTACGCCAAATAATACCATCAATCACGGTTAGAAAAGGCTATATACCGTTATGACACCAAAAGTGGAACCGTTATTGCATCGACCGTTGTTATTATATGACCACGGCTATTATAAACGCGAAACCGTTATGAAATTTAATCAACGGGTTAAGAATACCGTTATAGAATGCTTAAGAACGGATCCAAAACCGTTGTCAATAATAATTAATCCGTGGTAGTATTTTGTTGGAATGATCTACGGAAAACTATCACAACGGTTGTACTGAAAAGAAACCGTTTTAAATTATTAAATATGACAACGGTT
>JAGPOY010006360.1:0-10366 GCA_018983105.1 Silene uniflora | reverse complement strand
TTCTATCCGGTATCCATGTCCGAGTCCATTGGGCTTGATACATCCACCAAAGGCCGGTTACTGAAACATGTGCTTAAGGCAAGTATGGATGATGATAGGCAAGATTACTATGCATTAGGGACATATGATGAGGCTAATGTTACATGGGTGCCTGATAATCCCTCAATTGATGTCGGAATCGGATTAAGGTATGATTATGGTGGTAAGTTTTATGCTTCGAAAACGTTTTATGACCAAGAAAAGAAGAGAAGGATTTTGTGGGGTTGGATTCCTGAAAGTGATAGCGAAGCTGCCGATGTTAAGAAAGGATGGTCTGCTCTTCAGGTATATATGATACTACTTCGGTTTCTACATTATGTTGTTATGAATTCTGAACGGTTGCGAGTCGAGTCATTTTGTGTTTAATTATGCTGTAATTGTGAATGTAGGCCATTCCAAGAACTGTACTTTTTGATCAGAAGACTGCAAGCAACTTAATACTATGGCCAGTGGAAGAAGTAGAGACCTTGAGACAACAAAGCAAGGATTTCGAGAAAATTGTAGTATCTCCTGGATCTGTCGTGCCATTGGATGTCGGTGCTGCCACCGAGGTCTGTCATTCTGTCCTGTATTGAACTTGACAGTAACAATTACTTCTGTTAAAAGACCCAATCCTTAAATAAGCTGGTACCATAGTTAAGACTGCGCGTGTTAAAGTTAGAATTCGATATATTGCAGATGGACGTAATTGCTGAGTTTACGGTTGATAAAGAAGACATTGAAAGCCTACCAGTATCAGAAGAGCAGTACAGCTGCCCTGCAAGCAGGGGAGCTGCTCAAAGGGGAGCACTTGGACCGTTCGGATTCTTAGTTCTAGCTGACAATGATCTCTCAGAGCAAACTCCAGTCTATTTCTACATCGTCAAAACAACTGGTGGCGGCCTCAAAACTTTCTTTTGCTCAGATTTATCCAGGTCAGTTTCTTTTCATTGTTAGGCCAGTTTCTTGCTGTTTCTCCCGGCTCTAAGTCGGTCATGTCGGTTTTGTTATGTCTATTGCAAGGCCTTTAGCTAACAAAATGTGTCTGGATTTCCTTGTTTTTGTAATTCAGGTCGTCTGTAGCTACTGACGTTGTCAAAGGCATCTATGGTAGCACAGTTCCAGTTCTCAAAGGCGAAAAATTATCTATGAGAATCCTGGTAAGAGCCATCCATATCTTCGTCTATCCTTCAAAAACTAGATAACAACATTGACTCTTTTGGTCTAAATTTATCGATGAAATTGAATATTGTGACAACAGATAGACCATTCGATATTAGAAGCCTTTGCTCAAGGCGGAAGAACATGCATCACAACTCGAGTCTACCCAACAAAGGCGATTTACAAAGACGCAAAACTGTACTTATTCAACAATGCGACAACAGCTAGTGTGACCGCGTCTATCAGAACGTGGCAAATGAGTTCTGCACGTATGCTCTGTTACTCCATTTGGGTTCATATAATGCTCATATTTTCCACCTTCTTCGTAATTGGCCGCCCTTTTTTCTAAAAACATCCTAACAAAAGATTTTCCAATTTTTGTGAACTTTGTATATATGCATACGAGAAAAGAAGATATAGACAAAATAGAGAATTAGAGACCGAAAGAATAAAAACTCGAGGTCTCGAGTGAGTAGGTTAGTCTGTCAATCATTGTCATTGTCATTCCCTTCATTCATTTCTACACTTCATTGATTCATATAGAATTCAATTGTGTCGAGATTACGACAACATGTAAGTCCTTTGTAAGGCTGTTTTACAATAAGCGACAAGAGAGTCGGCATAGACGATTGTAAGAAGTTCAAAACTCGTGTCTAGATTGAGGGTTTAGGGATAGTTAACATGTTTTGGAGATTTGTATATCTATTTTACGGTTGTATCAAGTTTTACAATTTCTTTATTTACTGGATTTTGGAGAATTTGAACTTGCAAGTTTTGAAATTTCATAAACATTTTGATCTGTTTACAATCGAAAATTCTGTACAGTATTATTCTTACATTAGTACATTGATTGGAGAAAATCAGTCATCACTCAAGAGTGATTGTTTCTCGAACCTTTGACATGCATGTAGATAACCGAGGAACATGCATGTTAAAGGCCGAGAACTAAGGTACAAAGGCAGAGTGCCTGAAATAATCGTAAATGTCGAAAACGACCAATTTTCTATGTTATACTTATAATTGACATAAAAAAATCTTTAAGGACTAACATTTCGAAATGACTTGAACTCGATATGACCTTAATTGACGAAGGGACCAGTCGAATTACCATTTTATTACGGAGTATATCGTAATTAGTCGAGTGCATAGTTAGCATTAGTACCATGTTTAATTTGTTGATTGTTTAAATGACCTCAACTCGATATGACCTTAATTGACATCACATCAATTAACTGTGTTTATTGCTTGTGAATTGTGATCAATGTCACAAAACCTTCAATATTACTACCGTTTTATAAACCTTTTTATCTCCTTATGATTAATGATCAATAATTCAATACACAAATAAATGTAATTTAATCACAAATCTCTTCATCTCCTATGGTAAATCAAAACTGATTTACCTTAAACACTATATATAATCACCACAAACAATCTTCTTCCACCAAACAATTTCCACTGCTTATTCTAAATTCCTGCTTTTACCACTTGTTTTCGACTTTTCGTATACAAAACACCATGAGTCCTCTCAACATCATCGCGACAATTCTCATAGCACTAGCAATATCTTCACCAGCACTCACCCATGCACGTCCTATAGTCAGCGGGTTGAGTAACACCGAGCAACGTCCACTTGTGACACGACTAAACCTGAACGACAACGCGACGAACTGTTGGGGGTCACTGTTCAAGCTTCAAGATTGTACCGGTGAAGTCATCAATTTTTTCTACAATGGAGAGACATATTTGGGCTCGGAATGCTGTAACGCTGTCCATACTATAGTCCATGATTGTTGGCCCTCTATGCTTAACTCTTTGGGCTTTACTTCTGAAGAAGGTGATCTTCTTCGCGTTTATTGTGAGGCACAAGCCCAACACAAGTTCGGTCCGCCAAATGGTATTGTGACTTCTAATCATGAGATGATTGTGGAAAAAAATAATTAATTAAGGGTGTTGATTTACCACTGAAATAAATTACGATGATTATTTAGTTTTGTTGATGGTTTAGTAGCGTTATTTTCGGTTTGTTGGTTTTTTAAGTTATGATAGGATATCTAGTGTGCTACGGCGTCTTTTCTTTCTTTAGAAAGTAACACATTTTGGTGTTGTGCTTGATGAATGGCGTTGGAAGGAATATAAGTTCATATTTTCATTAATGGCATTCCAATTCGTCTTAATTTTTATTTTACCGACTGGTACCAAAATACTAGACTCGTTGTGTTAACATCAAATAATCGACAAGCGACTGAGCCGACTCTCATATAGAAATCACTTGTCCAGGAATTATACAAGATTGATAACGGTATTTGCAGGATACCTGTTTTATACTTTTTTATCCGCTTGTTTTATTATCAACAAAGTCGTTGTAGTATAGTGGTAAGTATTCCCGCCTGTCACGCGGGTGACCCGGGTTCGATCCCCGGCAACGGCGTTTTTTGTTTTTATTTCCATTATAAATTTACCTTTTGGTGTAGTTCTTCAATCCACAAATTGTGTCATTTTTGGCAAGCTTCTTAAAGTTCGATTCACTAATTAAGTCACTATTAGCCATCATACGACTATACATATCATACGATTTTTGGTTTTCTATAATTGTGATAGTTTAAGATTCGATTGTCATTGTCATTCCTGCTTGACAACTATGTAGGGTTGTGAGTTGTTGTCTTGTCTCCTATGCATATGTTGGATCTTATATTCTTATAGTCAAAAGCAAATGGAAAAAAAAAATGGAAAAAATAAACAAGAGTCAGGGCGCACAAGGTGACATTAGCACGCTTAAATTCACGGAAAAATTCATGTAATTCTAATAGGTCAAGTAAAGGGTGATTTGTTTAAGTGAGAATGCACATACAAAAATTGAACGTCAAAAACAATAATTAAAAACAAAATATTTAGGAAAATATGTTAATATTAGTGTTTCAAGAATAAAACCATAAAATGGTAAACAAAATTATTTTCACTAAATTAGATTTTCTATAATTATGGTAACTAATTGCACCTCAAGTCAAATTACCACTTTAACTTTTTTATCAAACATTTAAACAAATTAAGAGAAAGTTGTTGATTACAGCCTTATAAAACCACCTTTTGAAAATTACAATCTTTTATTTTATTTTATTTTTGTGAAAATTACAGCCATAAAATAACTTTTCTTTGAAAATTGCAACACGATGACATTTCCGGTGAATTTTGTCAAAAAGTGACCGATATACGCTTGCCTATTCATAGGTTGAATTTAATTAACATACTTTTGGTTTTAAACCTAATCAAATACCCCAAAACTGAAAAATGTTATTCATATTTTTTTGCATAGTTACCCAGATCTTTTCACTTCTCTCCTTTAACCCCAAAACCTTTCATCTTCCTCACCCTTATTATTCTCTAAAATTTTCACTAAAAATTCACCAAATCTTTCCCTAATTTCTACTTTAATTCATCCCCACTGTCGAGTACTTAATCCCGGCCTCATCATCAGTATACAACTCGACTATCAGTATATTGTCCCCCACTTTATTGTTTTTCAATTGATTTAATCGAATTTTAGGGTTAATGTCTAAAATTAGTTTGGGGAAAATTGATGATGAACCCTAATTTCTAATTTGGGGAAAATTGATGATGAAGAATGAAGACTAACTAGTTTTAAAAGAAAATGGAAATAATAGAATTAGAATTCAATTAAATTGATTATGATAGAATTTGAATAAAAGGGGAGAATTAGATTAGGTGATATTGTTGAAAAAATGGAGAATTAAAGAGAAGATAGACGTGTGAAATCTGATTTTGGGATGAACATAAGGGGTTATGAGGTTGAAGGTAAGAGTATTTTAGTCTTAAAAAATGAACTTAAGTCACAAAAATTCAAATTGACATCAATTTTCCGCCGGAGACAATGTTTTGATTATAATTTATGATCAGAAGTAATATTATGGCTGTAATTTTCAAAAAAAAATAATTATAAGGCTGTAATTTATAAAAGTGATTTTTATAAGGCTTTAATTAATTAACAATTTTCTCACAAATTAATTAGAAAAATAAGAAAAGCCAGGTAATACTCTCATTTGTGGTGGGTAAGAAATGTCATAGAAGTATATCTTTACTCAAAAAAGAAAGAAATGTCATATATCCATCTTCCTAATTAATATGATAATTCCCTCAAAAAAAAAAAAATTAATATCATAACTTGATCAATATTCTCTAAATATACTCGAATAATTAATGTTAGTATCTACTACCAAAATAATAAGATATTTTTTTATGTTGATCAGGAGTACCCTAGCAACGGCTAGGGCAATCGTCAAACTCAAGACTACAACTTATTAATTAAACCGTCCATATTCGTGGTAGATGAGATAAAAGGATGACAATGAACTAGCAAAAAATTTGTTGTGTTATATAGTACTCCCTCCCTTTAAATCGAACACCTCACATTACCTTTCTCACGTATAATAATACACGTTTTACCTTGTTAATATCTTTCACAAATTCTAAATGTTACTCCTATAGTCCTATAATTTTGTTACATTTTTTGGAGATGAATCAAACAAGATTACACATAAATATATCTATAAAACTATATTAAAAGGCACCTTAAAAATGAAAAATTAATGCCACCCGTTAAAGCCACATCAGCGTCTAAAATGCCACGTAAAAGCCATGTGGGACGATAAATTCCACGTTAAATCCACGTTGGACTTAATCACTCAATTTTGTGCCACAAAACAACCACCTTATATATAATAAGTTTAATCAATTATGCCAAGGTAAAAGGAACTAAAAGGTCACGACATAAAAACAGACCACAAAACCGTTTAAAAAGAAAATCAGGCAAACTGTATTAAGTCCAAAAGAGCATTAAAAAACATTTAAGACCCCAATTATTACACTAACAACTACATCTATATTAATAACAGTCAATACACAAAATATCACCAAAAGAAAGAGATTATAATCTACCAGATATCGGCAATAACGTTAATTAAAAAAAAAAAAATGACCCAAATAGAGACACAAAAAGAGGAGAAAAAACACCAGAAACAAAAGACAATACATACTAAATAAAAAAAAGGGAAATAAGGAAAACAAAATACAAAAAAAAACTTAAAACCCATACTAAATACAAATAAATGTATAAGCAAATGGACAGCCAAAAGCATTAACCAGAATTAAACAGCCATAAATTGACCATAATAGTACACATACGGGAAGACAAACAGATACCCAAAGAAACTATATAAGTAAGCCAATCAGCTGGAACTCTGAACCCACGACAACAACACCAAAAACACAAACTCCTAAAACATTAATCAATAATCACCACCTATGGCACCTCAGGCAGTACACATTGGCACACTTGTCCCGTCAAAGTCAGGCTATCAAATAACGGCAAGAGCAACAAGGGTATGGGAGGTAACATCAAACAACAATGGCAAACCGTTATCTCTCGACATGGTCTTGCTGGACAGCCAGGTAATCAACAACACTCTTTCAATATACCATACTGATTAAATAAACAAACTTAATAAATAACATGTGCTTCTGAAAAAAACCGTCAACAGGGAGACCATATACAGGCGACAATACCGCAGAAATGGATACGGAGCTACAAGGAAGACCCCCATGAGGGCAGGATCTACACAATAAGTCATTTCGAAGTAGCAAAAAACAACAAGGGGTATAAGCCGGTAAACAGCAACGAGAACATAATAAGGTTCACCCCTTTCACTTCATTAACAGATCCAAATGAAGAACAAAACAACATAGGGAGCCACAAGTTCGAGTTCCACGACCTGGCAAATATCCATGAAAGGAACAACAAAACCGACTACCTAATAGGTAAAAGATACACATTTTTAAAAACACCTACACCGAGAAGACTCCTACTAAATTCATCTTTAAACCCACAGATGTAATCGGCGTGTTGGCCGGGGTCGAGAACAAGACACAAGTGCACACGGACAAGGGGGAAACAGAAATCCGAAATACCTACATAGAAGACGAGAGGTACGCCATCTAACTCACGATACCCAATATACTGCAAATGACACAACAAAAACTAAAACGGGAAACAAAACCAGGCACAATGAAGTTCAAGTAACATTGTGGGGAGATGCAGCAAACACCGTAACAGAGGCCGACACCAAACCCGCAGGAGTCACCAAAACAATTGTCATCACGACAACAAGGGTCGTGCGCTACAAAGGTAATAAATCATACAACTACAGGAAAAAACACAACAATGTAATAAACCATAACACAAAACCCCTGCAGAAGAATATCAGCTCAGGAGCACGTACGGCACAACGGTATACATCAACCTGGACATACCCGAGGCAAACAAACTATTGGAAGGGTAAGACAGCGAGGAAAAAACAAAAACATAAATAGAAAAGAAAATAAAAAAAATGGCTAACCAAAATATGTACTAACAAAACAGGATTGGAGAACACAGGACAGTAAGACAACTTGAGAACACAAGCCAGGACCAAGCCGAGGATCCAATGCAGGCAAACCGGAAAACACTAACGGAGCTCAATGAGATGGACATCACAGACCCGGTAAGAAACCTGAAAAACAAACTCCTGTAATATTAACAAAAAAACCGGCTAACACCCAACAAACAAACCGTGCAAAAAAATGAATAAATAAAATACAGAAACAGACGTACACTTGTGAAGGAGTAATAACAACGGTTCGAACGGACGTGGAGTGGAGATACATTTCAAGCCCGACATGCAGGAAAGGATTAGACAACGATAACTACTGCTCAAAGTGCGTGGAGGAAATACCATACCTGATGCAAAGGTACAGATAAAAAACACACAAACTACACCATTGAACAAAAAAACAAAATATTAACAAGATTAACTAAAACAGGTACATGATACTAGCAACGATAAGTGATGGCAGCACAGAAGCAAGCATTGTCCTCTTCGATAAAGAAGCCTCTTCGATAAAGAAGAGGAAAAAGTTGTGGGAAAACCAATAACACAGGTCATCGACATATTCGAGAAGGTAGAAACCACATCACAACACCATAACTTATTGGGAAAAAAAAAATAATAACAAATGCATACCCCGCAGAACAAAGGGAAAGAAAAGGTCTACGAGATACTACAAAAATGTGTAGGGAAAAAATACACATTCAAAGTCATGATCGGAACAACCCAATACAGCGATATAAGGGAACTGAAGGTCGTGAAGACGTACTTACCCAAGGTACACACACCAGCAAGCGGGTCAGCAATATACCCAAACACCTACCAATGAGACACCCTAACCCCTAACAGAGTGAACTCCAAATGCAGGTACCACAGACTGAGCCACGGGCGGAGGCAACCCAACTGGAGCCGGCGACACCTGACAAGGAAAAGCGCACGACAATACAAGGGTAAGTTACAAACAGCCACCAAAACAATTGATACAAACCAACCGTATTAATAATCCCAAAAAAAACAGGCAAAGTTCCAAAAAACAGGGGAAAACAACAGGCTACAGAAAGCCCGAAAAACAAACGCAAACGAAATGCCCATGAGGAAGCCAGTGGACCTAACAGGGACCTACCAGCAACGTTACTGGACAGAGAACCCGGCACTTCAGAGAACATCAAAGACACAGCAGAGGATATAGCCGACAACCAAGAATGAAAAAATAAGGCACCGGCAACGAAAAAAGACCAAGGAATCAAAGCAAGTAGGACCATAAGTTTGAAAAAAAAAAACACAGTAATGTATTTCACCCTTTCTTAACAACACAGATTAATAAAAACACATCAAATACAATTACAAAAGCCAGAAATGTAACGAAACAGGGATATTTAATTGATAAACAATAAAAAAACCCCAAGTTACCAGGGAGGGCATGGAGAAAATAGGCATACTGAGGATACTAGATTAAAAATACTACAAACTCATTAACAAATCACTTAATTCGCAGCAGAATTACACAAATAAAAGGGGAAAAAATTTAAAAAATATAGGGAATTGAGGTTCAAATATTCAAAAAAACAATTAAAACCAAAATGAAAAAAAGATCGGGAATAAAGATGCATCACATTAGGCCAAACATCAACAAAATCAAACAACAAGGCCAAATCAAAAACGAAAACATACCAGGAACAAATGAAAGCAGCAGCGACGAAAAATAAACAAAAACCATCAAGATCGGAAGGAGGAAAGAGACGAGACATAAATGACTTCTAACCGAAAAGGATAAAACCCATCGACAACACAGCAAGAGAAAGAGAGAAGCTGCAAATAAAATATTGGGTGATAGGACCAAGGCAAACGAAAACAAGAGGAGCAATTAGGCTAAACTAAGGAGAGTATGAACGGAAAAAGAAGAAATACAAAGCACGAAGATAAACCAAAAACCAGGCCCAACAATACCAGGCCCACAAACACAAAACACACTAGCCAAAAAAACAACACCACAAATACAACAAAAAAATAAGGTTTTTTTGTCAAACACAACCTTTAAAAAACTTTTTTTTCCAAACACCACCTTTAAAAAAAAAGTTTGTCAAACACCACCTTTAATAAATTTTTTGTTCTCAAACACGACCTTTTGGCCAAAGTTTGAGCGCTTGTAATTGGGTGATTTTCACTCGATGTTTGAGATAGCAAACGAGGTCGGTTTGAGGTGTTTTTGGACTCGTTGGAAAGGTGGAAGTACAGGCTTTTCAGCGGTTGTCAACACGGTGGTCAAAGGTGGCCTTATGTGGGGTAGATTTGTGTGTAAAGTAAGGCTGGTCACAAGGGGTTGATGTAAGTCGAAATATGATATTTTCGTGGGTCAATTCACTCCCCTTGAACCACCACTTGCAACCAACGACCACCACAAACAACACAACTACGACATACCCTTCACTCCCCTCAACCTACATACCAAATTTCAAACCAAACAAAACATCATAACCCCATTAAAAGGCCCTTGAAAACCCCTCTAACAAACCGTTGTAAACCCAAACTTCTAGCCCTTTCTCTGACCAGCCTTACTTTACGCACAAATCTACCCCACATAAGGCCACCTTTGACCATCGTGTTGACAACCGCTGTAAAGCATGTACTCCCACCTTTCCAATGAGTCCAAACACACCTCAAACCGACCTCGTTTGCTATCTCAAACATCGAGTGAAAGTCACCCCATTACAAGCGCTCAAACTTTGGCCAAAAAGTCGTGTTTGACAAAA
>JAGPOY010006359.1:0-10367 GCA_018983105.1 Silene uniflora | reverse complement strand
AATTATATTATATAATTGATGTCACATTTAATTTGCCAAGTCACATTTCCACGTCACATTTAATTTGCCATGTCACATTAGTCTTTTAATTATATTATATAGATATAGATATAGATTAAAGTGGGAGCCGTCTTTCAAAAAAAATTGCAAATCAATACAAAATCTCATAGTACTCTTGAGAAGGTGAGATCATACTAGTTGCCTATTATTTTATATTATTAATAGGATTAAAGTGAACATTAGAACATCTCTATCCATAATAATTTGGAATATTTTGAAGAACTCTCTATTGAGTTGATGGGTATAGCAAAAATAAATAAAAAAAATTAGATTCATGATTCATGAGTCTGATCTCTCTTTGGATAATAATGATCGATCACTCTTCAACAAATTAATAACAATATAAATATTTGGATCTCTCGTAAGTCATATTGTATCGGGTTAATTTGGCTTGGGTTCTGGTCTAGCTTGAGCCCCCAGGTGCCGAATTGGGTATGAGGTTGAGTTAATTTTTCCAAGTCTACTAGAAGGACGTTCGCCCCCTTAAAAAAAACTTACGATTTTTGCTATCGTTTTTTTCTAATGCACACTAAAAAAAAAAAATCAGTTAACTCAATTTACCCAGAACCGGTCCGGATTGTCTCCTAACCAGTCCAATCTCCAATTTTTAAATAAGTGGTTATCCGGTCCGGCTTTGGACGGGTGAAAACCCCTAAATTGCTACCCCTACTTGTAAACTAAAGAGTACTCTAAACTAAATGAGAAATAAATCTAATCTATCCAATACAAGATAATTAAAAATTTAATCAGAGTTAGAGAGGAATCAAGCTGAAATCATACGGAGTTTACAAGGGCCATAAATGGGATAAGAAAGGCCATAAAAGGAAGGAGTGGGGCGTTTAAATAAAGAAGGGATATTCTATATGGTATCCCTTTACTTTTTGAGTTTCTACGTGGTACCCCTACACTTTTAAAAACATACATGATACCCCTAATTGTTGTCATTATCACTAAGTGTACCCCTAAACTTTATTTTCCGTCAATTAAACTCAGTTTTAGGCGTTAAGTACTTATTTGGACGCATAACCAAGCTTGTCATTTATCATCCCATGACATAGGGACTCTATTAGGCTATGTAAGATAAAATTTCAAAAGAAACTCCCCTAAAAGATAAGAATTGGAACTTGCTTGACAATATTATACTTTATACTTCTAAATCCTAGCTGTAATCAGATTTGTATATAACTCATCAACCAAATTGGTATTTCTCTAAATTTAAGGGTGTGTTTAATTTGTATTGTGTTATTAGCCACTAACTATTACTTTGTATAATATAACACCAAATATGAGATTGTTGCTTGTAATTGCTACAAAGAACGTAACATCATCGGAGTATCAATTGTCATGAACGACTAATTTAACATTAATAGTCATCAACGACTAATTTACTGGGAGATTGTATTAAAAGTGAGTTATGTTAAGAGTAAAAAAAGGAGTATATTATAATTATATAAAACACGTACACACATTCGCTATTCACCAAATTACAATAATCATGAAAAAGCATTACCAAACCAACCTTATAACCTAATGTAAGACTTTTCACATGACAAAAAGCTATGAGTGTTAAGACTACCAAGAAAAAACGGAGTAATACATACACTATTAAACAATTAACAATGAGATCATTGAATCACAAATATAAAAATACAACAAAATCAAAATCAAAATAACTTCTCTATAACCAATAATGATATGTCCAATTGTTTTTGTGTATGTTCAACTGTGATTTATATGTCAATTGTGCATATTCCTGTAAAACAAAATCAAATGGCAGCAAATTAGAAATCATAAAAATAAGCAAAGAAGGGAAAAATAAATAAAAATGAAACAACTCAACACAATTCATTTTAAGTTTATATGAGAAAACCTATATAAAATTATATACTCGACTAATTATTGCACGATGGCGTAGATTATACGCTAAAAAGCTAATACCATCAAAAATTAATAACTACTACTTAAAAAATAAAAATAAAAGACAAATAAGTCAAGAGAAATATCTTCACAGTATAGTGTAATTACCCTGAAAATTAACAATGTTCATGACGAAGGCGATTCCCGTTGAATAAGATCTGTGCGTAACAAAAAAAAGATAACAATATTATAGAATTTAGAAACGACATGTTCAATTATTAACTGTAGTATCATTAATTAACAAACAAATTAAAAACACTAAAATCAATGGTGGAAGGAGAAAAAAAGCCATGGAGAAAACAATAATAATAGCGTATTGATTTTCGCGGTACAAATTTTACTCGTCACAATACACATTTGACAATTTTACCCCTCCCATTTCCAATCCTTTTGTACAGTATGAAAAACTTGTGAGAGAAAAAACCACCAAACTCCTACTACGGTGTACTACCCCAACAACCAAGCCTACCACTTAACCACCCTCTCCCACCCTCCTCCGGTAAACACCGTCACATGTCGCTGCTCACCCATGACCATGTTGCCACCACAACCATTCACATAATCACACCAGGACACCACTATAGAAAGTAAGAGAAACGTCTCCTCATGTTACTGCCACATGCCGCGCCGGCGCCGCCCACCACATACACCCGTCATACCATGCCTGCGCTAGTGCGCCACCGTTTCACTCGCCGACTACCTGTGCCACCCCTTGACCACCACACAAAACACCAAATTGTCCAAACCCTAACACACTTTCAATAAATAAAAAAAGTACTCAATTAATAAAATAATACATTAGTTTCTCCAATAATTTGGATACAAAGAATCAAATAGATGTTTACATAGAAATTGATCGGTAATTAGAAAAGTTTGATTGATTTGAGTTATTGTATTGTTTGGAATTTGAGAGAATTGGCTTGTTGAGTGTTTTTAGACGAGGGTAACTAAATGGAAAAAATTGTGAAAAAAGTACTGTAATGAGTAAAAAAACGTACTGCGAAAATAAACTACGTAATAGTAAAGCATATATATTAGTCATTAGTCGTAGAAAGCCTAGGTTTTTAATTTTAGATTTATATTTACAAAATCTGTTATGTTTTTAGGCTATTATTTTTAAAAACGATTATTTTTTTAGGTTATATTTCCAAAAACGTGATATATTGAATTTATTTTTAGATTTATATTTACAAAAGCTGTTATTTTTTTTAGGGTATTTTTCCAAAAACGTGATATATTCAATTTATCTTTTATGTTATTTTTTTAGATTTATATAAATATAGAAATTTTTTTAGGGTATTTTTCCAAAAATTGTTCGTGATATATGGAATTTACTGTTATTTTTTAAGGGAATTTTTCCAAAAATTGTTATTTCTTCCCTATTACGATTTTTTTTGGAATATATGTATTTTTTGGAATATATGTAATGCGTTCATTCTTTTTAGATTACGTGATATATTATTTTTTGATTTATGTATATTTCCAAAAAATGTTTTTTTTTAGAATTATATAAAAACTGTTATTTTTTAGGGTATTTTTCCAAAAAAATATGATATATGGAATTTATCTTTTATGTTTTTTTTTTTGTTTTTTTGAAGTAACCTCATAAAGGGATTTTATGTTATTTTTATAGATTTATATAAAAATAGTTATAAAAACTAATATTTTTTTAGGGTATTTTTCCAAAAAACGTGATAAATGGAATTTATCTTTTATGTTTTTATTTTATTTTTTTGAAGTAACCCCATAAAGGAATTTTATGTTATTTTTTTAGATTTATATAAAAATAGTTATTTTTTTAGGGTATTTTTCCAAAAATTGTTCGTGATATGTGGAATTTACTGTTATTTTTTAAGGATATTTTTCCAAAAATTGTTATTTCTTCCCTATTATGAATTTTTTGGAATATATGTAATGTTATTTCTTTTTAGGATAATAATTATTTAAAACGTGGAATGTTTTAGGATAATAATTATTTTAATCGTGAGCCAATAGAATTGCCTGAAAAAAGCCTTTTTTATAGTATATATACTAGTTTGAATGTCCGTGCGTTGCAACGGGGTAATTAACTTATTTATAATGAAAAAACGTTATAAGTGTTTAATGTTTACATTTTTCGTCTAATCATTTGTTTACATATTATTAATATATATATTTTTTTTTTCAAAAAAAAAAAGATTAATATATACGTGGATTAACTCCTATTTATAATCATATAATCATCTCACCTTATACTAATCTTCCGATGTGGGATAAGCTACTATTTATAAGTAATATATTCACCAAACTTGTATTATCTTTATGATGTGGCGGGATTAATCTACTATTTATACGTAGTATATTCATCAAACCTGCATTATTTTTCAATGTGAGACAAATAACATACTAAGAATTACACCATCTTTTTTGCACTTAGTTCGACATCCAACCAGATCCCGAATACCGTATACGGACAATTGCTACTCACTATATCTAATAACATACTAGAATTACACCTTCTTTTTCAATTGCTACTCATTAATATTTGTTCGTTGTTTTTTTTATCATAATTGAAATACGGAAATTTCTCGTGATACCCCTTAATTTTGTCAGATTTTCCATACTACCCCTACTTTTAAGCATCTGCTTATGGTACCCTTGAGGTTCCATTTTTTGTCCATGGTACCCCAAATGTAAAAGTTGTTAAATGGACGTTAAGTTTGATGGCGTGTCAATAAAATAATAATTAAAAATAATACTCCCGTTATTGTTTTATTGGTACGGATATCTCTCTTTTAAATGAAAATCTAATTAACTATATCATTATAATATTGGAAATTTATCATGGTAACCTTAAACTTTGATAGATTACACATATTGCCCCTAAATTTAAGTTTGTACATATGGTACCCTTGTGTTCACCTTTTTCTTTCCCAGAATACCATTTGGCAAACTTCCATCATAACGCTATTACTCATATAACTTGTGACGCCTTTTTTTATTATCTACTATACTAACACTTCATAGACTAATTCCTAAATCTATATATTATTTGATAAACTAACATCTATAATCTATATTAAAGGGTACCCAAAGACATGCAGATAAATCCACGTCAGCCATGGAAAAGCCATGTCAATTCCACGTATGACAAAAATAAGCCACGGCCTTGGAAAAGTCATGTCAATTCCACGTATGACAAAAATAAGCCACGTCAATTCCACGTACTCAAATTTATCCAACGCAGACTAATTTTCCACCGCTTCAACATTCAAAAGTCACCCCTCTCCCCAACATCCAACCTCCTCATCCCGACGCCTATCATCCATCACCTACAAATCACCAACCACCGTCAAACTCCCCCAGACACCCATGTCAGCGACCGTCTCAGCCGGCCTCCAAATCCGTCCTCTCTTATTACTGGTCTATTAAAGCATTAGAGAATATGGGTAAATCTTTAATGTTTAAACAAAATGTTGATTTAAATGATTTAATATAGATATGAGATTTTGAGTGTGGTTTTATTCACTTTCACATTCAAATTCATAAATGTTAAAATGTCATTATAATAAGAGTAAATTATAAATTACACCCATAAAATTGCCAAATTTTTGAAATTACTCCTAAACACCTACTTCCTCCCATTCATAATAAGTGTCCCATTGTCCATTTATGTCTATTCACAATAATGTCCCATTGTCTATTTTTGTTAATGTTTTATATACTTATTTTAATCACTTCAACCCACAACAATACCCCACATCACTCTATAACAATACTTATTTTAATCACTCCACTCATAATAACATCCCACATTACATTCCCTCTCTCCAATTAGCTCACCACACTACAATACTTTACATTATTTAACTCATTTCCTTAATTCTTCTGACATCCTCACAATGGGACACTTATTCCGAATGGGAGGGAGTATTTTTGTATTTTTATGACGAAAATACCCTTGATCAATTTATTTTTCATTCTTCTTCTTTCTATTTTGGTAAAGGAGAATATAAAATAGGGAGACAAGAAGGCAAATGAGAATATAAAATTGGGAAACAAGAAAAAGATTAAACTTTTTTGGCAATTTGAAAATTTTGGAAGCAATGAAAATTAATTAAATCAAGGGCATTTTTGTCATAAAAGTACAAAAATAGGGGTTTGAGAGCAATTTTATGGGTGTAATTTTTAAACGTTTTTTTTTCTAAAAGGGAGTAAATTTGAAAAAGTGTATTATAGAAGGGAGTAATTTAAAATTTACTCTTATAATAATTATCTTCACCAAAAGTTTATAGCCTTAAATATACTTGTATTGTCTCTTAAGAGTCTTAACTAAAATCAAGCAATATACTTGTGTTTTTTTTAATCTCATGCATTATGTAGTTATACATTGTTGTTACTTATATTTGACCAAATTAGTAATGTAATATGTGAAGAAAGTAAATGTTTGTAACTTCTTCGTTAGGTATTTTCTCTCTACAAATGGAGAGTACGTTTAAAATACTATAGTGCGTTTTAATGTGATAAAGCTTTGTGGGTTAAATTTTTCTTATGCTATGAAAACTTCAAATTTTATACTGTACAACTTAAATCTTAATTTGCTTTATATTTTAGACTCATGGATATAATCTAAAGTACTTTAATATTTCTTAGAGGCACATATCATACACATGACATGCACATTAGCAGGACATGCACCCCAAGTTTTGTGTTCGCTAAATATTACACATGGTCAATACAAGAGGTGCCTCTTCATTTCATTTTAGTAGCAAAAAAATTTATTAAGCAAGACAAGTGAACATGTTACAACATTGTACTCCATTATTTTGTAAGATAAAAAATAAACCTTTAGAGTTTAGATGATACTCCTTATTAATTAGTAACTATCATTAGTCTATATTGTAACAACCCAACCCACCACGGTCGTACACACTTTTGGGCCCGTTTTTGTCCTCACTTAAGCTCAAAAGCACAAGATCTTGTTACTAAGTGGTGGGCGGAAGTTATTATAAATATATTACAAGCCCCATAATCTACCGATGTGGGACAAATCTCCACACACCCACATTCTACCGATGTGGGACAAATACCCAAGAGTGTTACATATATCATTGATAGAAAATGACTAGCTAATTTATAATCCCTTTGGAGTTTAGACGATGTAAAAGATCCTTGATCCTTGCCTCCTTGGTCATCATCAATATGGTGGTCGAAAGAGAGCCTTTGATCTTAAAGGTGGTGAAAATACAAGTAAATTAAATGCTGTCAAATAACACGCAAAATATTCAAGATAATAACTTTGTTACGATCAATCGGTCTCCAAACTAGCAATATATCTACTAGCCCATTCATTGCATGGGATGAAAGCATCTCCTCATCACATAAAGGGTTTACATTTTATCTTTCTATAACTAAATAATATAAAAAGACATATTGAGTAGTATTTTTATGACAAATACTTGTGAGAGGACAAGTGACTTGAATTATTGAAAATAGTGGTCATTTATTGTTGAGTGACTTATCATGGAATGAGTAGATACACAAATATTAAAATTGGACTCTAACTCTCCCTCTCCATCTCCCCTTCTTAATTTCGGTTTTATCTTCTACAAACATGAAACCTATAATCATATAATTAATCACCATTTTTGCCAATTAAATGAGTCATTACACACTTAACATCACAAAATGTTTTTTTTTTTTTGAAGATGAGTTTGATTTTATAATATTTTTCATATTCATTATTGCTGCCATAAAAAACTACTTGGTTACTAATTTTTTTTCTTGGGAATCCATAGTTGTAAATTTCAATCTAGTAGTTTCTCGCTAATTGATTAATGATAGCTACAAGCCCCTTAAGTATTTCATAAAATAAAGGAAGACACAAAACCGTTTTTAGAAGCATGAAACGTAATTTAAACGTTATAGGTCAGACTATTTATTTCATATAATATGATTTAAATTTTTTATTGTCACATTAGTTAAAAACATGTGTTTTATATTTAATTTTAGGATATATATACTACTCGCTCCACACATTATTCATTAAAATATTACTCACATATAATCGAGAAATGGGAAGAACATTAATGTGTGGATGTACTGCAAGTTTTATGATAACTGAATGAATAAATTTCGAACAATATGTTCAAATAATTTAGTATATGTCCTATATGAGTTGCCCACATAAAGTATAGAATTTTTAAACCATGTTTCATGACCATATTATTTACTAAAACGTGGCTTCTCGTATTTTTTTTTCATTACTCTATATTATTTAGTATTTGTGATGATGTTTATAACAAATTTATATGAGATCAGTTAACCTCGGGCAATAATTGGATGACTACTTTCGTGGGACATTTTTATTCGTTTTGTGTTTCTTCCCACACGTACATTTATGTTTGTTAATTATTACGACGTACATATGAATGTCAAGAAACATCAACTTAATACACGAACCTAAACACACCCGTGAATTTCCACGGGTTACAAAACTAGTTTAATACCTAAAAAACAAAACACAAATTTTCGTTATAATATTGACCACTTTATCGTTCTTTCTCACACTTAAATTTTTTTTACAACTTTAAAAATTTAACATTTAATTCAACATTATGTTTAAAGTCTCTTATATAATAAGTATATATTTTGAGAGATACAAAATATTTGGGGTGATAGCTTAGTCCCAAGGATAAATCTTATTTATAATTATGGGATCACCTCACCTTATGATAATTTTCAGATGTGGGACAATTCAACTATTTATACGTAATATATTTATTACACCTATATTATTTTTCAATGTGGGACGAATAACATATTTAAAAGTACACCATATTTTTGAACGTAATTTGACACCCAACTCGTTTTAATAATATGCAAATACTATACTATCTCTTAATATTCGTACGTTTGTTTTTTTATTTTTGTAATCATAATTAAAATATGTGCAAATTATATGAACCTATACTCTAATGATATAATTTTTTAAACACAATTCTAATTATATTATTTAAATGTACTATATTTATCGAAGTACATAATTTTTAATATGTGCAAATTATATGAAATATATAGGTAGAAAATATAATGATATAAACTCTTAAGAGTTCTCCAAGACAATACTTAAGAGATCAAAAGATTTTGGGTTAATACCTAGGTTTAAAAGATGCCTCATATTATAATCATAGAATCACGCACCTTATTATTCAAATTTTCTGATGTGAGATAATTCTATTATTTATATGTAGTATATTTGTCATACCTATATTATTTTTCATTGTGCGACATATAACATACTATTGAAATACACCATCTTTAATATGCAAAAATTATATGAAATCTATACTCTAATGATAACATCTCTTATCACGAATCTAATTATATTTTTTTTTATACTTTTTTATTTACCACTGTTGTATACATATTATTTTTTGAAGGTAAAACCACTTAGTCTCGATCATTAGATTAGGATCGGATATCTACATCGTACATATATCGACTCATTATTAGTAAAATCTTTAGTTTTGTACTGTGTTAGGAGACTATCATTAGTAAACATTTATTCTTGTATTGTGCTTTGTAAGTTAGCTATTGTTTGAAATGAAAACAACTTTATGTGTGTTATTAGTTGTACATTACAGGTTGCCTATGTGACACCAACATTAAGTGATTTTTGCTTCTCTTGTTCATGTTCTTAACTCTTTTTCGGGTAGTTCCCATCGATCTTCATTTTACTTTTTATACCATATCGTAGAGACAATGATAGAAAATCTTAAGAGTTCTTTAAAATAATATTTATAAGACTCGAAAAACTTACTTTTTATATCATATCGTAGAGACAATGATAGAAAATCTTAAGAATTCTTTAAAATAATATTTATAAGACTCGGAAAACTTACCTTTTTATATCATATCGTAGAGATAATGATAGCGAAAATTTTAAGAGCTCTTTAAAATAATATTTATGAGACTCGAAAAATTTTTGGTTGATACATAAGGTCCTAATATGCCTCTTATTTATAATCATAAAATCACACCACCTTATAGTAATCTTTCGATGTGGGACAATTCTACTATTTATATGTAGTACATTCACCACACCTACCATATTTTCCAATGTGGGACAAAACATACTAAAAAGTACACAATGTTACATACTAAGAAGTATATCATCTTTAATATGTGCAAATAATATGATATCATCTCTAATGATAACATTTTTTACCACGAAGCTAATTATATTATTTGCATAATTTTTTTACCAACATTTTTTTGCCAAATGAAATGTAAAAGTTTTTATATAAAAATTGGCAATATCACTTGAATATAATTTAGGAAATATATATTATGCTAATTAAAATATTTTCCACTTTTTTTTTTATATCAAAAATATTAATTATGATACT
>JAGPOY010006358.1:0-10367 GCA_018983105.1 Silene uniflora | reverse complement strand
TCATTCCAACAAAATACTACCACGGATTAATTATTATTGACAACGGTTTTGGATCCGTTCTTAAGCATTCCATAACGGTATTCTTAACCCGTTGATTAAATTTCATAACGGTTCCGCGTTTATAATAGCCGTGGTCATATAATAACAACGGTCGATGCAATAACGGTTCCGCTTTTGGTGTCATAACGGTATATAGCCTTTTCTAACCGTGATTGATGGTATTATTTGGCGTAGTGAAGATATTATTTGCTATTATCTTTATTGCCTAAATTATAGAGGTTGTTATACAAACAACCCTCTCTATATATTGGTGAGGCATTTTAATCAGTATGGTTACGAAAAAGAGAGAGCTTCATCGTTAAATATTTTTGCAAAACAATTTCAAAGTGTGTTTTCAATTTGGCTTTTGCAAAAGCATTTTTCGTGTCTTGTGAATCATTCTCGTGTGCTTAAGTTCTTATATTCATAAGGTTAATTTTGTTCTCCATTGTTCTAATTCATTGAATCATATAAGGAGAAAAATCGGGTTGTAATTTTCAATTTGTGAGAGAGTGTTTTATTGGGGTACAGGGTTGTACTCGAGTTGCACGATCGGGGTTGATCGTGGGGATTTGATATGTAATCGGGCTTGGTTATAAAGTGAATATTAATAAGAGAGAGGGTGGACGTAGACATTTAGAGAGTAGGTCAAACCACGTTAAAAATCTTGTGTCTCGTGCTTTTTCTCTTTAGTTGCTTTGTTTCTCGTTTACTTTCATTGTTCATATTTCACGCATACGATCAGAACAGTACAACACAATTCATATTGTTTGGACAGTCAGCGAGACTGTTCAAGTCGCACGTGTACTGTTTCAGTATCAAACGAGAACGCCTATTTCGCTTTAAATTTTAAAAGGGTACTTAATTCACCCCCTCCCCCTCTTAAGTACCGGATCGATAAACTCAACAATTGGTATCAGAGCCTCGTGCTCTTGATTGCCTTACCGCATAGAGTTTGATCCTTTTTGAGTTTATTTATCATTTCTTTCGTTTTTCAATGAATTCCAAATATGTCAAATGTCCTGTCTTTAATGGCACGGACTATGGCTGGTGGAAAAATCGTATAATGCATTTCATACAAGGAACAGATTATGAGTGTTGGGTAATCATCCAAAATGGTCCCATTGCTATCACTACCACCAATGCTAATGGTGTAACTAGTGAGAAAGCACCGAAGGACTACACATCTGATGATTACAAAAAGGCGGAGAAAAACTCTAGGGCCACCATATCACTCTTGCAATCTGTAATAGGTGAATCTGAAACGAGTCGTATTGCGGGATATAAAACGGCTAAACAAATATGGGATAGTTTAGAACTAACCCATGAAGGAACCGTTCAAGTAAAGAAACAACGCATTGACATGTTAATGCAGCAATATGAATCTTTTAGAATGCAAAATGATGAATCTATTAAAAGTATGTCTTCGCTGTTTTCAAGCATAACTAACGAACTTTCAAATCTTGGTAGAACTTTTCAATCTGAGGACATTATCCGCAAAATCTTAAGAAGTTTAAGCAAGAAATGGCGATATGAAGTTACAGCCATAGAAGAGTCCAAGGATTTAACCATTCTTACCTATGAAGCTTTAATGGGATCTCTTATGGCACACGAATTGATTCTCGATGAGGATGCCGATGAGAAACCCAAAGCTAAGGGATTGGCCTTAAATGCCTTCTCAAGTGATATTGAAAGTGATCTTCAAGAGGAAGTTGACTTGCTTTCTAAAAGAATTGCTAAAATAATTAGAAAGCAAAATCAAGGAAAGTTCGAAAGTTATAAACCAAAAAAATCTGTTTCCTCATCCTCTTCATTGCGTTCTATGTCTAGAATGGGATGTTTTAGATGTGGTGAACGAGATCATCAGATCCGTAATTGTCCCAAATGGGAAGAAGAGAAATCCAAAGATAAACGTGAAAAGTCTAAGCAGGAGTACAAGCGTGCAATGATAGCTGCTGTATGGGGTGAGTCTGATTCAGAGGACGAGGAACCTCTTGAATATGAGAAAGATGAGAAGTTGTGCTTACGGTATACCTACAAGCCAGGATCTCAACGGAAAAGGGAGGATGATTCTCTTAGGTGTCTCATGGCTCACTCAGAAGCTTCTGATGGCGAATCTGAAGACGAGGTAAGTCTTTCTAATCTCAAAATTGAGATTAGGTCTTTATCCAAAGAAAAAATTTTGAGATTACTTGATGAGACTTTGGACACTAGTTATGAACAAAACAAGCATCTTGATGCTATGCAATATGAAATTGAAAGTATAGCGGAGGAGCACATTGAGTTAAAACGTAATCTGAAGAACATTAAAAAACAAACAGTCGGTCAGACTGTTCAATCGGAACTCACTGCTGAAAACGAGTCTCTTGTTAGCAAAATCCATGTTTTAACTAAGGAACTAGATGAGATTAAAAAGATGCATGTTCCTAGTTTAACTTCCTATTCTGAAATTTGTTCTAAGTTTGATAGACTTAATGTTGATTACAACTCTCTTCTTGATAAGAATAAGAAGTTACTCGTAAAAGTAGAAAATCTGGAAATTGATTTAAGTAATGCGAGAAATTTTGTTGCTAAATGGGAAGGTAGTAGTACGGTCCTTGATTTTCTGGTTAATCAATCTAAGAACACTAATAAACATGGATTAGGCTACGACTCACGTTCTGATTTCAGACAAAATGATTCTCAATATCGTACTGTCTGGGTCCCTGAACAGAAAGTAAACACTCATGCTGACTGTTCACAACAGAATGACGCTAGTGCTAAAGAGATTAAGAGACCTAAAATCATTGAGAGAGATTTTCGCAAGCGTAAGTATGTGGGATTACCTGAATACATCATTTGCAAATTTTGTGGAAACACAGGTCACGTATTTAACGCTTGTAAAAAACGTTTAGGACATTTGGATCAAAATTACAAGATTGTCAAGAAAATGTGGATTCGAAAGGACTTATTAGAACAAGTGACTAACCAAAAAGGACCCAAATTAATTTGGGTACTCAAGTCCAAAGTATAATTTGTTTTGCAGGCTAAAGTGAGAGGGAACAACATGCTTTGATCAAAATAACTTTCGTTGCTCAAGGTGCATATGGTACGAAGTTTCTTTCTTTTGCCTCTCACATAGAGCCTACAAAGTGGAGGTGTGAAACATGAATTGGTAAGGTGTTTCAAGTTTATTCACACTTCAATTAAGAATGGTAAGAACTTCTCAACTCTTAATCGTCTTGTGTTAAACAAATATCATTGGAAGGATAAAAGGGTAGTGGGTATGTATTTTGTTACACTCTTGGCATACTACCTATTATGTTGTATTCTTCATCTTAGTTATAAATATATATCTAACTTCATTAAGCAAATGTGCAGAAGAAGAAGAAGAAGAAGAAGAAGAAGAAGAAGAAGAAGAAGAAGAAGAAGAAGAAGAAGAAGAGGAGAGCCTACGAGGATATGATGAGATGATGATGATTTCGAGATTGGATTTATAGGTGATGACTGTCCTGATTTAGGAGTACACAAACTCAGGGGGAACTGAACAGAATAACGAACTGTCCAATCAGGAAAATTCTCCAAGTTCAGTTGAGCTCGAACAGACAGGGGAAGAGTTAAATAAAGACACAAATCAGGCTTCGAGTGGCTTAGATGCTTCAAGAAAGATAGATGTGAATGATGAACAGAATACAGTACTGTTCAATTTACACAAGAACCAGAAACTTTTGTTCCACGACGTTTGAAGCATCAAAGCTCGCATCCTTTAGATAGAATTTTGACAAATATTCATGAGGAAGTAGAGTTCAACCATGTCCACTGCAGAAAGTGAATACATTACCGCTGCGTCTTTGCTCTCAAATCATATGGGTAAGAGCAACAGTTACGGGATTACGGTATGTTTATTAAGTGTGTGCTTATTCATATGATAACATGAGTACTTTTATTCTTTTTTAAAAATCCCGTTCATCACTTTCTTCGTGATCATATAGAAAAAGGGAACATATGCTTAAAACTTTGTAAATCTGAAGATCAGTTGTCCGATATTTTTACTAAACCATTGGCTAACGAACAATTTGAGAAATTTCGATTAGAATTAGGTCTATTGAAGAGTGGCTCATATAGTCAATTTTGTCCTAAAATTAATTCCTCGATGATTGACTAGAATGGAGTAGTTGTGACATTGAGTTGGTAAATTCTCCTTTTCGGTATTGAGCTTGGTTGTAGTCTACTTACTCTAGTCGTTTCTTTCAAATAGACTAGTAATAAGTTGACATGTCTTTTGAGTTGTTACTATTATTACATATTCATGCGCAAATTTGGCAAAATATAACCGCATCCCTTGTTAACCTCACCCATATATCCTAATCTACCATTTTACCACAACCGACCTAATAAAATCCTCACCACAAAAACCAAACCCACCCAAAACCACCACCAAATCCAACATCGCCATTCCTACCAATCCCACAATGACACCCTTCCAAAAATAACCAAATCCCCTATTTCAATTCAAAACCATCACCTTGCCAACCATCATTTCTACCCCCTTGCAACCATTTCTGAGCCACCGACTACGAAGATCGAGGATCCTCCAAATCGTGACACAAAATCCGAAGTCTCTAATGAAGAGTTAAGAACGATAAACACCTAAGAGGGGGAAGGGATGAATTAGGTGTACCCGTTTAAAAATTTTATCCTTGACTTAGTTAATTTATAACTTAAGTGAAGGGACTTGAAATACAATGATTGAGAGACTTGATGGAATACAAGTTCACAAGATAATACAGCGAGTCTATGTCACAGTATTGAGTACTGTGACACTGAACTGTTTGTAAGTACACGCGATAATTAGCAATGCAAGCGAATGTAAAAGTAAATAGACAAACAAACGATGTTTTAAAAATTGGTTCAGTCTCTACTCTGAGACCTACGTCCAACCGTTATTTTATTGCTTGTTTAGGAATTTACTCAAACAACTAAACCCTTACAATGAAATAACTCGTCAATCTACCCCAATTGCACTCAAACTTAAAGCTACTCCTCTTCAAGAGTTTCTATGTTCTATCTAACAGGTTTACAGAGTCTTGAATCTCAATCGTTCACTAAATGAACATGGAGATCTCAGTTAAGACTTAAACACGAAAATCATGGAACAAACTCATTATGTCACATTGCAGCGAACTGATACTTGGAGGTTTACAGCTTTTGAAAAAAACAAATAAAGACTTTAAAACTGAAAACGATTTTGCAAATACTCAAAAAAGACTAAGCTTTAAATGACCAAATGATTTGCAAAAATTCTCAAAATGCTTTGTAAAGTCATGGGTAATAAATGACTCTAAGACACTCTATTTATAGTGAAATTGATCTCCCAAGAAGTACAACTTGGTTGATTAACCTAATATCAATTTGTAGCCTTTGAGTGATGGTAAGTGTTAGGTTTAGAGTAAAGCATAAGTTATTGGCTAAAAAATCAGATTACTCTTTCCAAAACACTCAACATGTGCCACTTTACAAAAATGGCAAAAAAGACTTTTTGCTTTGAAAGTTTGATAAGTCTTATGTTACCATTTTAGGTAAAAGGTGTTTGCACAAATCTAGAGGTTAAGCAAGTGGGATTTGTGAGCTTTGTTTTTCAAATTTGTTTTCAAAATTGAGTAAAACAAATGTTAAACCTTTGAAGATGTGAAAATTGAAAAGATCTTAACACTTAATTTTTTCGAGGAAAATTCTTCCATACGGTAGTACCAGAAACCACAGAGGGGTGGGCATCGGTCCAAAACCGGACCGGACCGGAATTGGCCAAAATTATGGACCGGGACCGGATCGGAATATAAAAATTCCGGACCGGGACCGGACCGGAAAAATTCCGGTCCAAGACCGGACCGGACCGGTAATCTACTTTTTCCGGTCCGGACCGGAATAATCCGGTCCCGGACCGGAATAATCCGGTCCCGGACCGGAAACCGGAATCTTAAAAAATGGTGGACCGGAGACCGGACTGGATTTTTTAATTCCGGTTCCGGTCCGATAGATTCCGGTCCGGTCCGATCCATTTTTCCGGTCCGGACCAGATTTTGCCCACCCCTAACCACAGTGCAGCGCACTGTTACATGGTTTTGCAGCCACTTGACAAAAACGAGAATGTTACACTTACTCTTACAACATTTGACTATGGCTTATGTAAATATCTTTGTCTTGACTTCATGTTGACTTCTTTTGATCATGGTGAGCCCTTGTGAAAGTCCATTTGATTTCTTCAATTGCTAATAATATTCAACTAAGAGCAAACGATCAAATAACAAAGGAACTTGACATCATCAATCTAAATGTGATCTAACAAATTCCCCCTTTGATGATGACAAGTTCAAAACATGTGTGATCAATGTGTGTGAAGGGGTAACATGCTTGGTTCAAAGTAGAACATCTAATCATGGAAGCTAAGACATAATCACGGTGAACGTTAGCCGAAGAGTTAAAAGATCACACATTAAGCACATAATATTACTTCCCCCTCTTGACATCATCAAGGAGGGACCAACATGTTTATCAAAATAGCAAAATACGATTAAAACACATACAAATATTGTCCGAGTACCGTAAAAACAAACATGTTGCAAACGAGTTTTTAAAACAGGAACCGAAAATGGGACAGGGGCAGGAATTAAACAAGGCAGTTTTTAAGCACCCATTGATGGCTTTTTGCCATCAAGGCGCTCCACGAGATCTTCATTCATGGCCTTGAGATCCTCCACAGCTTCCTTAAGCTTGGCATCATCCTTGACCAATTGGGTCACAAGCCCAATAAGATGAGTCAACTTACCAGCAATATCTCCCTGTTCAACAGTGCTTCCCACTGTGACATCATTCTTCCTGACCAGCTTTCCATTTCGAACCTCCATGCTCATCCTTGAGAGCAACCCGAGAGTCATTTCATCACTCAATTTCTCCACAGCTGGACTACCTTTCCTCACCAACTCAACCTTATCAAATATGATGGAGAGCCACATACCATAGGGTACCACGACATTTTTGTCATAGTTCTCGTCCTGAAATTCAGTGGCCATCTCATGAATTCTGTAGAACATGAGTCGGGGAAGGTTGATTGGAATGTGTTGAACAATGTGGTGGATGAGGAGCATGTCAAGGAGAGAACATCTCCCTCGACTGTTGTTGCTAGGGACGAGGTTTCGAAAAACAAGATTGAAGATAAAGCAAATTGGGGCAGATAATTCAAGGGCATAGATGTTTGATGGACCGTTATCATCATGGGGCCTAAGTACTTTCATGACTTGGGCGGATGTGACTTCCTCCACCTCACCCCAGTCTCTCTTGGGGTAGGTAGTAAGCCCGACATCTTCCACCTCAAGGTAGGCAGCAAGTTGTGTGGTGGTAAAGACAAAAGTTTTGTGATTGATAAAAGCTGAGAGGGTTCCAGAAGCAACATCGACCTTGACAGTGGCATAGAATTGGATGATTTCAGACAAATACATGGGGCTGTACTTGTCCAGAAGATTCACCCAACCCTGAGCATACATAGCCTCTTTGAAGTATTTAGAGGCTGGAGAGGAGTCATACCATGATTTCTTGTATCTCCTACCACTGTGAAAGCAACAGTTCAGCATACCATGACAGATCTTCAAGGTCCCTCCGGAAGGTCGAGTGAATTGAGATAGTTGAGAACATCATTTTTGAATTGATCAGCATGAGGCGCCACAATCAATTCCATGCATGTGTTGAGAGGTACCTTGTTCTCAATAACCTCATTTTCATTGACCTCATCCTCATTCAAACCGGGCAAGGTTCGTGGGTACCTAGGCTTCTTGGATGCCCTTGGTTTTGACCCCGATCCTCTTCGTCTTTTGACGGCAGTTTTGGGTTTTGGAGGGGATGCTTCTGGTGTTACATCATCATCATCATCATCATCATCATCATCATCATCATCATCAAAGAGTTGCACCTTTTTCTTCTTGGACCGGGTACGAGAGGCCGGTTGAGAGAATAGTGGGTCAAGCCCATCATCAAACACCTTCTCTGCATTATCCTGGTCATCATCACCATCATCGCCTATGTCTATCACATCTTCAACAGTTGGCCCTTCTGTGGCATCGCCCTTAGCGACTTCTTCTTCCTTTTTTGCTTCTTTTTCATCCATGAGATCTTTCAAGATCTCTCCAACTTCATCATTTTGCTCATACTCTTTTTCTTTTTCTTTTTCTTCTGATTGTTTCTCACTTTCTTTTACTTCTCCTTCTAATTTTTCCTTACTCTCTTTCTCTTTTTGCTCACTTTCTTTTTCGTCTCCCTCTGATTTTTCTTTACTCATTTTTTCTTTTGATTCCCCTTCTTTCTCGATTTCCTTCTCTTCTGATTCCCCCTCTTTTTCTGGATTCTGATCATCAAGATCTTCTTCCTTTTCTGCTTCTTTCTCAACATCCTTCTCAATACTCTCATTCTTTTCTGATTTTTCCCCAACATCCTTTTCTTTTTCTGCTTCCATTCCTTTCTCTCCTTCAATATCCCTCTCTTTTTCACTTTCCTCATTTGGTTACATGTTGGTGTCCCTCTCCTCATATGTATCAACATCAACTTCTGGATCAAGTTGAAGTGAAATAGGAGCCTTTTTTCCTCTACCACGGCCTCCTCTGCCTCGCCCACCACCTCTTTTGGCGGTTGATTTTCGTCGTGCAATAGTGGGTTGAGCAGAGGCAGGGGTGGCTTCATCAGTATTTGGAACGGATTGCGAGGCCATTTTAGCTTTTGCTATGTATTTGGGATTGAAGGTGTTTCTGAGATTAAGAACTTCTTTGGAGAGGGTTGTTTTTTGGTTTTGGGGCCATGTTGTATATTGCAATGAATTGAGAAAGGTTGGATTGTGACGGTTGGGGCTTTTGAGGGGAGTTTTGGTTTGTTCAATGGATTAAGAGGGGTTGAATGTTTTGCATGGGAAATAATGGGACGGTTGATGGGGTAATTTAGAGTGAGTTTTGGTTTAATGAGGGAGGATGGGATTAATGAGTGGCACGACAATTTGAGTGTGTTAATTTGATGTGAGATAAAGTGTTGAGAGGCTCAAGATTGTAAACTCAATTTGCAACACAATTTTTCAGAAAAATAACTCGGTCCATTTTGCATGCACATAATCAAGTAATATGCTAACTAGTTGTGAACAGTTAATCCTTCCTCTAATCAATCATTAGGGCAAGTAATTTAGTTCATGTTATATGTCACCTGGTAAACCAATTTCCGACCTAAGTCTTGCGAATTGTTCTCTTTCTAACGGTTTTGTGAAAATATCCACAATTTGATCTTTCGTTCTACAAAAGCTTAGACAAATATGACCTTTCTCAACTTGATCACGTAAGAAATGGTGCCTTATATCAATGTGTTTAGTACGTGAATGTTGTATGGGATTCTTTGATATGTTAATGGCACTGGTGTTATCACAAAATATGGGTGTTGTCTCAAAAATGAGACCATAATCATGCAATTGTTGTCTTACCCATAAAAGTTGTGCACAACAAAGAGCGGCACTTATATAATCACTTTCGGCCGTGGACAATGCAACGGTGTTTTGCTTCTTAGATGCCCATGAAATGAGACATGGTCCGAAGAACGTAGCAATACCAGAGGTGCTTTTCCTATTCAATGTGTCACCGGCATAGTCCGCATCCGAAAAACCTACAAGGTCAAGATCAAAGTGAGTAGGATACCAAAGATATAGCCCTTGTGTTCCAATCAAATACCTAAAAATCCATTTAACGACTTTGAAATGAGATTCCTTAGGATTTGCTTGGAAACGGGCGCATATACACACGCTAAATTGAATATTGGGTCGACTTGCGGTTAATTAGAGTAGTGAACCAATCATACCTCGATACACCTTTTCACTTACACTCTTACCGTTTTCATCCTTGTCAAGTTTGATCTTTGGGATCATTGGAGTGGGCATAGGATTGGAGTCGGTCAACCCAAACTTATTTAGCATTTCCTTTAAATACTTTTGTTGGTGAATCATTGTTCCTTGTTCGCTTTGCTTAATTTGAAGACCAAGGAAAAATCCAAGTTCTCCCATCATACTCATTTCGAACTCGGAAGTCATTAAATCCGAAAAGTATTTGTAAAGGACATTGTTTGTTGCACCAAAAATAATGTCATCGACATATACTTGTACAAGCAACAGTTCTTCGCCTTGTGACTTAATAAACAACGTTTTATCAACCAACCACGTAGAAAACCGACCATTTTCCAAAAGAAACTTTGAAGGCCTATCATACCAAGCTCTAGGGGCTTGTTTTAGTCCATAGAGTGCTTTGTCAAGTTTAAAAACGTGGCCAGGGATTATT